>WEDG01003721.1:0-27718 GCA_017591395.1 Schistocephalus solidus | reverse complement strand
ACATGCTTAATGGTTGTAAGAAGCGGGCATATATGATAAATAAAACTGACTGGACAAACTGAGTGTGAAAGGAGAAAGTAATTTGAAAGGTAAGAAACAAGCCATTCGCGATTGCCAAATTCGAACGTTTTCTTTAAGAGATGTTCGCATAAGACCGTATCGCAAGCATAGGAGTAATAAGAAAGGTGCGTGGGCATGCAACACAAGGGTTGTGTAGGTCCCTGAGGGCAGAGTTGACTTGTCGAGGTACGATGATGGACAGATTGAAAGGTCCCAAATCAGAAGGCAGGAAAGGCAAACCTTCAATGGGACAATGAGCTTACACGCAGCACCGAAAGCAGTTAAAGTAAGCACACTCACCAAGCATGTGTCATTTGAAATGCATGCGCCTGAACTTCGACTGCTGCCAATCAGTGAATAGATCAGTATCGATCGGTGCAAGTTGGAGGTCGAGTCGCGCGTGTTAGGCGCAGCAGAGGCGACATGGGTAAACGGTGGTACTGACGACCGAGCAGCTACAGACTACGTGAGCAACGGCACATGAGACATTGCCCTCGACTTTACCCAAAAACTGCGGTGCCCCCTAAACGGGCCGCGTGGGAGAGGATTCATCTGCTCCCGACCCCGCCTCCGGTCGTTTTGACACCGGGTACAGGCGGGTAAGGGAAGAGGAAGAGAGAGAGGGCGGTATATGCTGTGAAAGGCTGCTATCACCTAAAACTAATTCAAGCGCAAGTCACCGTCCCTGCAACACACTTCCGTGGAGCATACGGTGGACGTCGTCAGATTACGACTGTCAAACTCGCGTGCATATACACTGCACTGGGTTAAAGAAAACGGAGAACAACGTGAGAACATTAAGTCTAACCCGTCCAATGAGCTCCAGAACAGCGTAGGCAGAAGCAAGTAGATGAGAGGATTCGGGAGCCATATTATTAAAATTTTAGGGATGAAAATGATTTTGTAGGTACGCCAAGCGCCATTAATCCTAGGTTCGTTTAAAGGCTCATAAGGTGCCATGAATCCGGTTCGAGCAGAGCATATCAGGGCTTAAGCAGAAGCAGAGACATTACGAGGTCCAGTAGCTGTTAAACGACAAACCCTTCCAAAGATGCTTACCGGTTATAGCCCCTAAAATGAGAAACAGAACATTGGTGTTGATGACAAGTACCTCGGAGGAAAATACTGAATTCATGGGTTTGAGGGCTCAGGGAGATGAGCCAGGATGGTTAGTTGGTCATGAAATCGTTCGAAATTGTACAAACTATCTTCAGCAGAATAAAGAAAAGATGAAGAAAAAGGTTAAAAATCGAGTCCAAAACAGACATTTGAACTTCCAAATAGAATAATTTTGCAGAGTTTACTGTTTCAACTGACCCCTTTATAAAAACTCGGTGGCGTCAGTGGAATTTGAACTAACAACAGCAAAGAAACGTTTTGCGTGAAGCCCGCGCTCAAACCACCTTAGTTACGAGACACATACGTTTTAATCCCAACCTACTGCAACGCGCGGAATACTCCAATTCTGATTCAGTGAGCTGTCTGCCTATGCGCGTTTTTCAAAGCAGTTACTTAAGAGGCCAACAGATGACTAGCGGCCTCAGACTTAACTTTAAAATTATTTTTTACCAACCTCTTAACTTAATGCAGGCTGGCATGCAAGCCTCATTTGCAGAGGAGTTGTTTAAGACACCCTAAAACATAATGTGGGGAGAATAAACTTCGCCTGATTTAACCATATTCTAGAGGCAGCGTAAAATAATAGTTTAAAACGCTACAAGATGATACAAACACAACGGGGTATCTGAGAGTTTGAGATTGGTTAGAGTTAAGGCGTTCTGAAGCAGAAGAATGTATGGTGCCAAAATTCATGGAGCGTGGTCTTTAGTTCAGAGTGAATTATCAACGGCTTCTAAAAATCGAGAAAAAAGGGACGACCAAGTACGTTAATGTGATCACAGCGAGACAGCCGAACTCTATTTTGATCTGAAAAAGTCTAGGGTATTTACTTCCATCTTGGTAGAGGGAGGCATTGACGTAAGTAATGAAGGAGCCATTGCAACCTGACTCTTAGTCCGCCAGAAAACCACTCCACACAAAACACACATTGGGCTGACCACGCGGTCCGAGTTATCCCATCAGTCGGCAACCTTCCAAGCCACGGCTTTTAGCGCACCGTGATAGTTGCAAGCGTGTCAGATTGTTTATAGGGAGGAAAATGCGCTGAGCTATCGACCTCACTCTCACACACACCCCACAATCAGACCACCATTGGGCGCATTGGCTGATGGGGCGGCGTACCCGTCTTCGCGCGCCACTGCACGACCTGGCCCACATAACGCACACATCAGGATTCACTAAATCAGGGGATATGGAGGAGCCATCGCCGTCTGAATCCCAGTCCACTGGTTAGACACTCGACACACACAGCACATACACTGGGCCGATGGCGTGGTCTGGTGTAAGCGTCAGATTGGAAGCCTTCCAAGCCACGGTTTCTATGAAACGGTGATTTTATCAGGTACATTATGATGATTGTGAGGATGTTGTCTATGTATAAGTTGAGATGGTGTGCGCTGATTTGGCTTAGCTTCCGGTGGTTAAATGCAGGTTGTTGTGGAGGCGCGTGTATCCTAATAGGCCAATGCGGTGTGTAAATGTGCCGGAGCAGTGATGGCAGTGGAAGCGGGTGCGTCGACTGCATGTCAGAAACCCAGGCACGGGTTCACAAGCGGTTCACGATGTCGTTCCGGATAGCAAAGGCGACACCAGCGTCGCGTCACTCTGCCTTTGGCCGGCTGCTCCAGAAGGTGTAGTCGGTACCCACCTCCTCCAGCTGACCCAGCTCAGGGAATCGGGTCTCGCTGAGAGCAGCAATGTTCACCTTGCAGCGCGCCAGTTCCCGGGCGACTAGCACCGTCCTCCGTTCCGGCCGATTGCTCCTAGGATTGTCTTAAAAAGGAACGAACATTCCCAGTTGCTAGTGTGAGTGGACTCACCCGAGCAGCCTGGAGGGTATGGCGAGGAGGATGGGGACGGGTGGTATTGTTGTTTTTTGAGGATTACGACCGCGTATTTTGCAATCTGGGAGCCACGGCCAGCTGCAGAAGACGTGAGACCCAGCATTTGTTTAGGGCACCTTTTCTAGCCCCTTCCTCCGTGAGGAGGCAAGCAGTGCTGTCCCTAAATAGGGCTGCTCGGACATCCCAGGTGGCTGCCAAACTCCGCTATGGGTCACGGTTTAGTTTTAGTGGGAGACCGACCCGAGTTAGCCTTGGCCGCCTACTGGGTTGCTGTCACCCCCAACCGTAGGACTTTTTGAGAGGGGTGGTGGGAAGTTCAGGTTTCAGTCATACTGGGTGTGGAGGCACACACAGCACCGGTGACCCTCACCTGGTTTATACCACCGGTCGTGGCGGTTGCCCGGGGTATGGCCGCTGGGAAGAACCCAACTTCGAGGAGCCACAGGTGAGAGTTGGGTACCAGTTAGAGGCGGCCACAGGAGCATTCACCACCTGTACGAGACAAGTGGAGCGACCAAATGCTATCTGTGTGGTGCTACCCTTAACTAGTACCCCTACACCCCTGGTTCTAAGTACATCACGTATTACAGGCAGCCTTGTGTTAAATATCCGGGGAGTTGGGGTTAGACAAGTAAGTCTTAGGGCTATGTATAAGGTTAGAAGAGCTAGTGTTAGGATAAGTTTGGGACACATAAATAGGTAAATTAGAATACCTATATATACAGTTCGACCATCAGTTTCGACGAGGTCCACCGTATGCTCCAACCCAGGTGGTTCAGGGACGGTGACTTGCGCGTGAATTAGTTTTAAGTGATAGAAGCCTTGAGCTGCAGCTACCACACTCTCTTCTACTCCGCCACCTGAGCCCAGTGTCAAGACAGAGTCAAGAAGACCGGAGATTGGAAAGGGCGCAGGCGGCTGTCGCGGCCAGAGCCGCCCCTGGGTGTACCACCACACCTGGCTCGGATCCCACGGAGTGGGAGTGCCATAAAGGCCAAATTAAGAAGGAGCCATTGCAGCCTGACTCTTAGTCCGCTAGTAAGCCACTCCACACAAAACACACATTGGGCTGACCACGCGGTCCGAGTTATCCCATCAGTCGGCAACCTTCCAAGCCACGGCTTTTAGCGCACCGTGATAGTTGCAAGCGTGTCAAATTGTTTATAGGGAGGAAAATGCGCTGAGCTGTCGACCTCACTCTCTCACCCACCCCCACAATCAGACCACCATCCGAGTCAATCAGTTGTCTGAGGTGGGAGTGGGCGCATTGGGCCGATGGCTTGGTCTGGTGTCAGCGTCAGATTGGCAGCCTTCCCAAGCCACGGTTTCTAGGAAACCGTGATTTTATCAGGTACATTATGATGATTGTGAGGATGTTGTCTATGTATTAGTTGACATGGTGTGCGCTGATGTGGCTTAACCTCCGGTGGTTTAATGCAGGTTTTCGTGGAGGCGTATGTGTTCTAATAGGCCCATGCGGTGTGTAAATGTGCGGGAGCAGTGATGGCAGAGAAGGCGGGCGCGTCGACTGTATGTCGGAGCCCCAGGCACTGGTTCACCAGCCTCCGTGCGATGGATTCGCAGGTGACCGACTAGGCCGATGCGTGGGTTGAAGTTGTGGGCGCAGTGTGGGCAGGAGAAATCGGTAGAGGCTGGGGGGATGTCATTCATGGTAGTGGGGGTGTCAGGGGCGCTAAGAATGGCAGGAGTGGAGGATGTGCATGGGGTTTCGGTGTTGTCGGCATCGCGGTGAATTCCGCTGTCATGGATGCGCATGTGACCAAAAGGCCCATGCGATGAGTGAATGCGCGAGGACAGTGAGGGCAGTGGAGGCGGCGATCTCTGCTGTGTGTTGGTGCTCCAGGCACTGGTTCACCAGTCTCTGGACGATGGATTTGCAAGTGACCGACCAGGCCGATGTTGTGAGGTGAATGTGCGGTCGCATTGAGACCGACCCGAGTTAGCCTTGGCCGCCTACTGGGTTGCTGTCACCCCCAACCGTAGGACTTTTTGAGAGGGGTGGTGGGGAAGTTCGGGTTTCAGACATACTGGGTGTGGAGGCACACACAGCACCGGTGACCCTCACCTGGTTTATCCCGCCGGTCGTGACGGTTGCCCGGGGTTTGGCCGCTGGGAAGAACCCAACTTCGAGGAGCCACAGGTGAGAGTTGGGTACCAGTTAGAGGCGGCCACATGAGCATTCACCACCTGTACGAGACAAGTGGAGCGACCAAATGCTATCTGTGTGGTGCTACCCTTAACTAGTACCCCTACACCCCAGAATACCTATAGAATACTGTAGAATACCTGTAGTACGTGTTGTGTTACTCATACCCGTATATAACCATAAACCTTATATATTTTAGCCAATTAGACCTTCAGATGACAGCCTTAACGTCTATGAGGGCTTCAGAGTAGGAGAACATGGCTTTCTGTTGTTTTTGAACCAGTTTGGTGTGACAAAAAACAGCATTTTTTTCCCTTTTGCTATCCGCTGAGGGCTTCTCTGCCCCCTCAAAATCAACTAAAGTACGATGGCACAAGTAAAGGCGAATCCATATCAGCATCCAATCATGACTCATTAAGATAAAGCGTTTGCATTTTATTCTGGTTTTACGGACGGAGGATGAGGCATTTCATCAGGTTCGTTACAGATAGAAGGAAAAGATTCAAAATAGACAGCAAACTCTTCGGATGACTCATGCCATCTGTAGGGATTCATTATTGACGAAGAGAGGTTGCTTGACCGGTAAGGTTTGGAACGAGTACATAATTCTTAAGGGCGGCGGTTTTATCTAAAACAGCAGCAATTGACATCATGAATAACCCTTGATAAAAATACTGCCAATTTAATGTATTCTTATTGAACTAACTCGACTACATAGTGAAGTATCTGTCGAGTAGTAAGTGAGAAGACCAGTGATCTGTTTGCTGGATTCCGACAGCACAAGCAACGCTAAGACTGGCAGAGGGAAAACAGGATGACGGATTCGACTGAAAGATACTTTTACGTAAGTATCTTACATCATGGCCCTGGAAACGACAGGGTATGCATAAATCTCGCAAGTACATGATGTATGAGAATATGGCCAACACAGTAGCTCTTGTCTGCATGTCAACTTACTAGCTGTCCCACTGGATAACTGTAGTGGCTCCATGAGAATTTATTTAGAACGTAGGTCAAAAGGCCTTCTGAGTGTGTCAAACGAATTCTTTGCGGAAGTTGGTATACCTTCAAAGGATAATTTTCGTCAGCTTCCAGTAATAACTATCATCCATACTTCTAATTTGTCAGGCTTGATCGAAACAATCTCCGTTGTACGCAGAGAAAGACTACGGACAAAAGACAAGCGAGCCTGCGATGGCCATTTCTGGCTTATTGGCCGTCATCAGCCAACCATACCCAACTCGATGTGTTGCAACTCCGGAAACTCGGACCCACGTTCTGTTGGTTAGAATTTCAACGTTCTAAGCATTGATCCGCGGAATCGTTGTTCTGTCGGTTGCAAGAGAGTATATTAACAATGCTAGAGGGACCCGCGAATCATTGGTTGGAATTTAGAAACTCTGATAATCAGAACACGGGTTCAAACCCCAGGGGTTGCAAAACCTGAGATTGAATAAAGCTGGCTGATGACAGCTACTAAGGTGGACAGTACCATTTTAGCCTCCCTTGTCTTTGTCGATAGTCCTTCTCTGTATATATTAATAGACTCTAATAGACGGTTCGGATTTCACGTTCGTGAGGCGTCCAGGTATAAAAGCAAGTCCATCGCATTCCTAAGAAGAAGAAGAAGAAGAAGAAGAAGAAGAAGAAGAAGAAGAAGAAGAAGAAGAAGAAGAAGAAGAAGAAGAAGAAGAAGAAGAAGAAGAAGAAGAAGAAGAAGAAGAAGAAACATAAAACGAATAGGTGAACGTAGCAGCCATCGTAGCAAAGATCATCAGCACGATTGCTTACTTACACCGCCCTTCGGCCGGCTCAGCACGACGGTCAAGCACGGTGCTCGCGCCCATGCGCATGAACCAGACTCCTACTCACCGACGCAGTGAAACCAATCGATATTTATCTCTTCATCGATTGGCAACAACCGAATAAAAATCGGGCATATGCACTTGCGCCCGGACGAACAAACCTGACGATTGTCACTCGCCTGGTAGAATGCTTGCTGTAACCGTCTGCTGACCTGTGTGTACATTCCCTCGTCTCCGTAATGCGATTTAAATATATTTCCTGTCCTCTGATTTGGGAACCTTCGAGGTGTTCATTAGCGTACTTCAACACTAGGTTATAGACCGAACCGTGTTCGTTCTGAACTTCGGGAAATCTCTTCGTTTACATCATCAGAGAGGTGCGGTGGCTGTGCCTGATGGTCCTGTTTTATTTAACCCTATCACTGGCCGCGTATTAATGATCGTGCCCGTTTGAGAAATGTCAGATGCCTTTTTACTGCTAATTAACTTTGACTTCCAATGTCGACCACTGGCGGGCTCATGTGACCTTTGTTCCCATTGCGTCCGTCATAGTTGCAGCCCATCCAGCGTGCCCATAGACGTGTACCATCACGGTATTGGTGGTTATTGCGGCCAGCGCCTCCCTTTTCATGGGGTTCCCCACACTCTTCGACATGGTTATGTCATTCAAGATCTTCCTGCCCGCTCTGGCATGCAAAGGTGCATAAGCCCTCCCGCCTACAAATAGGTCTTGAAGTTTCGTCCAGTAGTTGACCTTGCCCATGACAACCCCTTCGATTTTTTGTGTTAATACTAAGGGGACTTTACTGGCCGATTCCGAGGACAAAAGTTCGAGACATTTCAAGCGATAGAGGAAATTATATTTTTGAAAGAGATTTCAAGCGTGTTACAAGACTAAATGGGTGGGGCTGTTAAATTACATAGGGCGTTACATCTGGTCCGGCAGTTCGGCTATTGCAAGCCTTGACGTCCAGCGTGTGGCTCAAAGAGTGCGCGTAGGGCAGCTACGTGCACGTGAAAGTCAGGCTGGCGCAGCATCCCTCGTCGATGGCTAGCGGGTGACAATACAACCATAGGCGTGGTCGAACGCAGTGGCCGAAAAAAAGCAAACAGGCTGTCTACGCGTTACACACATGACCTCGTCCTCGCAGCATGTGAGGGAGGCTCACCAGCGAGGATGCCACTAAAGGAGCCATTACACCTACGAAACGGCCATGTATTCAACTTCGCAGCCGTGAGGATAGTCGCCCACGCCGGAAATAAGACGAGCCGAGGGAACTTGATCAATCGATGCATAGATTTGGCGCCGACTTACAGAGCCCTGCGCAGTCACCTCCAGACTTGCGCCAGTGAGCATTGATTTACTTGTACCTCCTCCCCTCTATAAATGTTACTTTTTCCTTGCTACTGTTATCTCTGACAGTGGACTTCTGCCGGGATTTTAAAGCTAAGAACGATTAACAAATCGTCCCGGCGCTCGGACAGACTTCATCTTTGCTCATGCAACTATTGTATGACCCTACTAGCTCGACAACGAATGCTAAGCCTAACGAACACAATTGACAGAGTTAGGGTTCCATTGGCATGTAGTAAGGTCGCGTATTACATGCTGACCTACCCTTTTTTTCCTTGAGTTGGGTCGCATATTACGTTCTTGTCAATTCTTGTTCCAGTGATAGCAGCTTCTTCTCCTTAAGACTTTCGTAAGGTTTGCGAGCGAAAAAATGGAAACTGCTGGCTTCGCCTTTGCCTGAAATGATCATTGAAACTGTTCTGCAGACGCTCGAGTGACTGGTCTTCGGCTGGTGTCAAACAAAATTCTGGGTTAGATAAGCTGACAAAACGTTGTTTGCAATCGAAAGGAGATAAGTGAAGATTTTAAAGGCACGGCTGAACCCTATCTTCCCCGTACGTCTAGTGCACCATTGAGGAAGAAGTCAGTAATCAGTTGTCATTTCTTGACACACAGGTTGCAAAGATGACAGGGGGAGGAGAAGGACAACGGTCTACCGTAAGGCACCTACCGCTAAGTGCATCCCCCTTTAAAAAGCGACCACAAGGCTGGTCAAAACGCATCTGTGCCGGAACGCACTTTTAACGGAGTCGAAAAAGTGGAGAAGAGAGGATATGAGATGCTTGCACTCGCGATGTGAACTTAATGCTTGCTCAAAATCTTTCATACGTAAGAATCTCCAGAAGCCTAGCTTTAAGCTGTCGAAGAGGAGGTAGCCGGAGTTCTGGTTCACGAGGAGAGGTTCTGAGGCAACGCCATGAAGTCTGAAACCCTTCGGAATTGGTGTACCTTAAAAACCAGAATCCAACATAAGAGAGCAAATCGCGCGGTCTAAAGACCCTCTACTGTCGATAGAACAATCGTCAGGGCTTATGAGTATATCATAGTGAAATTGCGATACGATGTCGGTGCCAAATCGATACATCGATTGATCAAGTTCCCTCGGCTCGTCTTGTTTCCGGTGTGGGCGATTATCTTCACGGCTGCGAAGTTGAATACGTGGCCGTTTCGTATGTGTGGGCCGCAACTTGCGATAATTCGTCGCACCGCCCCGAACAGAGCCCTGCGCAGTCACCTGCAGACTTGCGTCAGTGATCATTGATTTAATTTTACCCCTAACCCCTATAAGTGTCGCTTTTTTCGTTGCTGCTCCTATCTCTGACAGTGGACTTCTGCAGGAATTTTAAAGCTCAGAACAATAAACAATTGTTCCGGGGCTCGAACCTACACATTCATTCGCCATACAATATTTTGTTGCTGATAGGAGGGCTGAAGTATCGGTTCAAATGGCAAACTTCAAGCGGTGACTATAAGGATGCCGCTGTGGGTTCAAAACGTATCCGTTTGACTTCGATAATGCAAGATCGCGCAGAGCGGGCATCACGCTTACTCCCGTCAAGGGCCCTAATAAAAGTGGGTCAGGTCAGCTAGGCATGATATCGCGCATATTGGCCGGCGTAAGGTAAAGCCACCGGATTTCGTAATCCGCACTCTGGTCGGTGCAACAAAATATTGTGCGACCCTACTAACCCGGCAACGAATGATAACCCTGACAAAAACAATAGATAGGGTAAGGATAAGGTTGGCCCTCTACTTTTCTTCATTTAGTCCCATCCATACAAATCCTATTATCACCGATCCCGTATTACTCGCTGACCTGACCTGCCCTTTATTCAATCAAATGGGTCAAATATTACGTTCTTGTCAACGAATTTTATTGACCTGAAGTTTCGGATCCTCACTCGAGCCCATCATTCGAGGTAAGCACAGTCTTAAGGGCTAATTTAATGAGCTCGGCAACGTGCACTCCCTTGTACTTTTCGTCATCCTCATCATATTTTCTCGAATAAAACCCGTTAGTAATACTGATGGCGAGACCAGATGAGATAAAGTTAGATAACAGGTTCACTTTGAATGGTATCATCATCATCATCTTTTCTGCTTCAGTTTTAGACATTCCATACGTGTCAGAAACCCTTCAACCAACTTCTCCGTGCAGTCGGGCTCCTAGGTGAGGAAACCAGATCGATGGTAGGGCCTCTTCGGCAGTGAACATGTTTGGATACCACGTAAGCAAACTGAGAGGTAGGTTAATTTATACTTTACACAATAAGTTCGTTCCGTCTGATGACCGAATTCAGAGAGCTAATTTATTCTCTTTCTCCGAGGTAGTCGCTTTGTCCGCAACTGCACCAGATTCGGTAAGCGACTTCAGACGTTTCCTGTCGTGGCAGCGGGTTATTCGGCCTCATTTTTTGATGCCTGATAGTTGCTTTTGGTCGATGTGCAACTTCAAATCCGAGTGGTGTGAGAAGGTGGCGAACGGCTTCCGAGATATTCTTCACTTATGGTAGAGTTCGGCAAAATTTGGGGCTGCTGCGGTTTGTCTCTCGCTTTGGTTGCGCATGCAACTGTCAACAAAGTTGCGTGGGTAACCGTTTGCTCTGAGCACCCATCGAAAGTATTTCAATTCGACAACCTTGTCCTCTGGTTCACTGCAGCGGGTAGTAACACACCGATATAGCGACCGTACGCAACTGCGTTCGTGATTAATTGGGTGATTACTGTTAAAGCCCACTACTTGCGTCCTGTTTGTCACTTTCCCGAATAATTTAATTTTTAAGACACCAAAAGCTTTGCAGCAGTTGCGGGCATCAAGGAAGACTGGATGGCCGTTCTTCTCCGGCTTCATTGTAAAACGATGAAGATAAAGGACACTAGCTCTCAGGTCGCGGCTCATGCGACTGGATCCGGCCATACCTTTAAGTTAGATGGGGTCGAAATTTTCGCAAGGGCTGACAATCATGTAAGCGCAGTGACCTCGCGGCTCCATATTCCCTGTTGAGATTTTGCCTAGGCAGAGTAATTAGCCACGCCGGGAGGACGCGGGCGGCCAGAGGTTCCAGTGACAACGGGCCACATCGCTGGGTCACCATCACGCCGAGAATCGAGAACAGTGATGAAATTTCGACAATTTATGACTCGGACGCGGACTAACGAGCAATCACCAGCGATGGATGCGGGATCTGCTAATTGGACTAGGCCCGTGGCGGCATGGCAACCACCTCCTATAAATACTGCACCCCTGGCACCCTCGTCAAACTCAGTTGCGACTGCCTTCCATGATGGGTTCGAACGAGAATCCGAAATATTAGGCCAATAAACACCATGTTCCAGCGAACTCATCGTCTTCGTCTGATACCGGGATCGCACAATGGAACACGTCCATGTGCTAGCTGCAGCCTATAAAAACACTACTTTCAGAGGCATTAGTAGCACGCTGCTGCGGGTGCAAAAACGTTTGTCGCTGTCAGATGGTATGAGGGCGCTGCCCTCCTCACAGGGAGCTGGGTCACGTCGCAGTGCACTGCATAAAAAGTTACATAGTTGACCCCTGGGGAAAAAAGGCATCCTTTCAGCCAACTATGTGCAGGAAGTCGTGTTGCGACATTTGCTCACGTGTTTTTGTCGCTAAGGCACTGAGGGACCAGCGGTGCAAATGTGACATGCAAATGTTCGTGCCTAGGTCACTGTATCCCCCTGTCAAAAAAACTCTAAACAATATCGACAACTCCTCTCCCAATCCCCCCCCCCCACCGTACCCTTCAGGGTACCCCCACGGAATGCTCGAGTAAGCTTGCTCACTCTAGCTGCCTGGAATGTTCGATCCCTTTTAGACAATCCCAGGAGCAACCGACCGGAACGGCGGACGGTGCTAGTCACTTGGGAACTAGCGCACTACAGGGTGGACATTACTGCTCTCATCGAAACGCGATTCTCTGAACAGGGTCAGCTGGAGAAGGTGGGTGCCGGCTACACCTTCTTCTGAAGCGGCCGGCCAAAGGCAGAGCGACGCGATGGTGGTGTCGCCTTTGCCATCTGGAACGACATCGTTGGACGTCTGCCCTGTCTGCCGCAGGGTTTCAATGATCGCCTGATGAGCCTCCGCCAGCTTCTTCGGGGAGACAAGTTCGCCACCATCATCAGCGCCTACGTTTCCCCAATGACGAGCTCTAATGCAGCGAAGGACAAATTCTACGAGGACCTGCACACCCTGCTGGCGACTGTGTCGAAGGCGAACAAGTTTATTGTCCTTGGTGACTTTAAAGCCCACGTCGGGACAGACCATGCCTCGTGGAGAGGAGTGCTGGGTCCCCATGGTCTCGGTAGCCGTAACGATAACGACCTTTTTCTTCTGCGAACGTGTGCGGAACACCGTTTCCTGCTGACCAACACCTTCTTCCGCTACCCGATGCGGCAAAAGGCGACCTGGGTACACCCCCGGTCGAGACACTGGCACCTCTTGGACTATGTTCTTGTCCGTAGGCGAGATCGACAGGACGTGCTGGTGACAATGGCGATCCCTGGTGCCGACGGTTGGACGGATCACAACCTCGTCATCTCCAAGATGAGGCTTTGTCTGCAACCACGCAGAAGACCCCAAGGTAAGCAACCATAAGGTGCTTTGAATACTGTTTTGTTGAATATGCCTGCTCATCATTTCCATTTCAGCAACGAACTGGTCAACCGACTAGCCAACCTTCCAGTCGCCGACGTGGACATATCCGTGGAGAACCGCTGGTGTCGGCTGAGGGACACAATCCAATCCACCGCACTGGATGTCTTCGGCCACGTACGTCGTCAGCACCAAGACTGGTTCGATGACAACGACACAGCTATCAACGCTCTGCTCGTCGAGATTAGCCAGTTGCACAAAGCCTATGTCGATCGCCCTACAGCTGCAAACAAGACAGCCTTCTACCGAAGTCACCGCCTTGTACAGCAACGGCTGCGGGAGATGCAGGATGCCTGGATGACGCGCAAAGCCGAGGAAATCCAAGGGTTCACGGACCGAAACGAATGGAAGAACTTCTTCACCGCCACCAAGGCTGTCTACGGACCTCCCGTCAAAGGCACTGCCCCCCTTCTCAGTGCCGACGACAGGACGCTTCTAACTGAGAAGACGATATTCCTGAAACGATGGGCAGAACATTTCCAAAGCGTTCTAAATCAACCCTCCACCATCTCCGACGCCGTCATCGATCGCCTGCCTGAAGTGGAAATCAACGCCGACCTTAATCTCCCACCCTCTCTCCAAGAAACCATCAAAGCCGTGCAGCAACTCTCCAGCGGGAAAGCACCTGGCTCGGACGCGATCCCTGCTGAGATTTACAAGCATGGCGGACCCCAACTGATGAACCGACTCACAGTGCTCTGCCAGGAGATGTGGCACGAAGGGCAAGTCCCTCAGGATTTCAAAGACGCAACCATTGTACACCGCTACAAGAAGAAAGGGAACCGCCAACTCTGCGTCTACCACCGAGGAATCTCGCTGCTGAAAATCGCCGGAAAGATCTTCACCCACATTCTCCTCAATCTCCTAAGCGCTCACCTGGAGCTAGGACTGCTCCCGGAAAGCCAATGCTGCTTCCGACGAACCAAGAAACAATCGACATGACCTTCGCCGCTCGCCAGTTGCAAGAGAAGTGTCAGGAAATGCGGACTCGCCTCTACACTACCTTCGTGGATCTGACGAAAGCCTTTGACACGATGAATAGCAACGGGCTGTGGAAAATCATTCAGAAATTCGGCTGTCCTGAACGTTTCACGCATATGGTACTTCAGCTTCACGACGGGATGATGGCACGCGTTCCTGACAACGGGACAGTATCCGAAGCGTTCGCAATGACCAACGGAGTGACGCAGGGTTGCATTCTTGCACGTACCCTCTTAAGTCTCATGTTCTCTGCCATGCTAACGGACGCCTACCGTGAAGAACTCCCCGGCATCCGCATCGCCTACCGGATGAACGGCCGACTCCTCAATCAACGACAGATGCACTTGCGCTCGCGTGTCTCCACAGCCACCATCCACGAACTTCTCTTCGCTGACGACTGCGCACTCAATGCAACGCAGAAAAGGAAAGGCAAAGGAGCATGGACCTCTTCGCTGCCACCTGTGCCGACTTCGGACTTTGCATCAACACTGAGAAAACTGTTGTGCTGCATCAGCCGCCGCCCAATACTACCTACTCCGCAGCTCAATGTCCACGATGAGATCGCCCATCGGATCGCCAAAGCCAGCCAAGCCTTTGGACGCATTGGGGAACGTGGTCTGGAATCGACACGGTCTCCACCTCAGCACCAAACTCAAGATGTACAAAGCTGTCATATTGCGCCGCTGCTGTATGGAGCGGAGACGTGGACGATCTTCCAAAAGCAGGTGCGGAAGCTCAACCACTTCCACCTCAGCTGTCTTCGTAGAATACTAAAGCTGACATGGCAAGACAGGATATCGGACACGAAAGTGTTGGAACGAACAGGCCTTCTTAGCATTTGTGCTCAGCTGAGACAACTGCACCTGATTGGAGCGGCCACCTTGTGAGGATGGACGACGAAGGGTTTACCCAAAACCCTGCCGATATAGGTTACCAACATGTACGGAAGAACAGTCATATAAATCAGACCGAAGATGCAGTTACACTGAAGCAAGCTCAAGATGAGATGACCGCAATCAAGCAGTCAGGGGATGAGCGTTACCAAAACTCGTCCTGGTCAACGGGCGTTTTATACTTCAAAGTGAAGTTAGCCGTCCTCCGGCAGCTGTTTAAGCCCACCTTCGACGGACGCAACGGGCGACCCAAAACAATCCGAACGCCAGCCCCGTAAAAAACGAGTTTGGCGGGTACTATTTTACGCTCGCCACCTGTGACTTCTAGAGATCACTAATACCCACTGACCTAAAAAGACATTTGGGTGACAAAAGCACAAGATCCCTCTATGACAAGAAACAGCACGAGTTTTATATTGTGTCTAATGTAGTTCACATCAATACAAACACGTAGATCGGTAAGCGACGCTGAACACGCCAAAGCAGTGGATAGATTGGACCCCCTGTTGTTGCTAGTGGAACGCTCCAACTGTATAACTACTGGCCCGTCCGGATGTTAAATTTACTGGTCGAGGGAACGAGTACAACGGAAAGCAGGCGGCGGAGGCCTGGAATGCAGGCAAGGTATCTAAAATTCACTATATACTCTGGCCGAAGGCACGCCATATCCCAAAAGCGCAGCACGAACAGCGAGGCATTCGAGGTCAAGACAGGCGATACGCGAAAGAGGATGGCAACACAAACGCCAGAATGGGGAGCAACCACTAGCGCCGATTTATTATTAACAGAAAACTAAACTTGAGGTGATCCATTACCAATATTTACTTTCCTTAAATAGGTAATGGCTACAGCACTACGACAAACTGAACAGTCACTGCGATGAGATCACCCCAGCCGTGGTCACGGAGGCAAGACAGATAATCTTCTAGACCACAGGTTCTAACAGCGCTGTTTCAATACTGTAAAGCGCGACATCGACGTTGGAAACATAAACACATGATTCATGAGACTGACTCCTTTTCTTATTTAGGAGACTGCTCAACCTTTATACATTCATTTCATTGAAACCGGTCGACGAAGCGCAGTCCTGTTGAAAGACATACAAATAATGGTGTGTTCAATCCATTTATCGGTAAATGGATTGGAGAAGGTAGTGCATGGTCAAGGGGCTTGTGGTCGATAGCGAGAGTCGTTGTGTTGCTGTTGTGTTGTGTTAACCCAGGCTACAGCTGCCACCTGAGGAAGACGCTAGATCGCTCCAGGTGGAAAGGTGACCTCCGAAAAGAACACATCTCAAGCACAGCTGCCAAATAAGTAAAACGAGTTTGACGGATGGTAGGAGCAGCAAACAGCGACTCATACAACTTTCACTCGCATAGAGGCTTATGTGACAGCAGTGTCTAGGAAAAAAGCTTTAGGGTGAAAAGCAAATTCCAAACAATGCCAGATAAATTGACTGTTTTTGACAAATTATCCAGTACACGCCAACCAAACTCAACTCTCGCTTGTGCAAGCGAGCACGGGAAGCCAGAGAAATATGAGAAATAAAAGTATCAAAATAAACACCAATTTATAGAAAAATAACAATATTCCATAGGCCCCACGGAGTAAGTAAAGAGGCATGGGAAGCTGCACGATACGCAAGAAGGGTTTCAGAAGAGAATGAGCAATAGAACAGTAGGAGACCAGCATCAGTTGACCTTCTCATGAAAGTAACATGGTGCTCGAGGCGGAATCAGGATACGCGAAACATGACGAGGGAGAAGACGACACTTCAAAAACTGCAGGAGGCCTTCAAAGGGATTGGAGAACTCAGGAGGAACAGAACCCCGGGACTCTGACTCAAAGAAGGCAAAGAGAGGGAACCAGATCCTGGCCCTTTGCTTGTCCTGGCGCATGAGGAACTGATTGTTTGCCAACCAGTGATAGTACAAGAAAAGACGCGAAGTTATGTACACCGCAACAAACACATCGATCGAATAATGCTCGTGTGCGGCCAGAATGAAGAAGACGCCAAAGACGTTGAGAATCCAAGTAAAGGTGTGAAGTGGGTGAAAGTTCGCGGGTGTGTACTCAGTTATGAAGAAGTTGAGCATGGTAATTACCGCAGTATGCCCACTGAAAATGTAGTCCCCACAAGTACGAACTCCACGCAAAGTCATACCAAGCCCGAAGAAGATTTCTGCAGCTCGAAGTAGACGCTCGCTGAAGGAGTGGAAAACAAAGGGTCTGCATTCGGTAGACAAATGGCGACCCGGCGCACTGAGTGAGGTAATAAACATGGTGACACTGCGCAGCAGAAATACTGTGCCCAGGAGCGAACAGTAACGTCGCAGGAGGATGAAGCGATGTCGATGAAAGGCCAAAACAGCAAGCCATATGGCCAACAGGGCAACTGCCACGACCTCAGCGGCCTCAAAAGCCCAGGGAATGTAAGGCAGGTTGTCGAGTAGGATGTCTGGCAGAGGGGGATACTTGGACATATCGGGAAGACGTTCGTGCACAAGAACCATAACGAAGGAGGTGATAGAGAAGGCGAACATGGCGTAACAAGCGCTTACAGCGACCTTCCAGAGTTTGGGATTGTTCTCACAGACAGAGTATGACTCACTTTGAGAAGACAGGCACCGGTAGGCAACGGGGCGTTCGAAAAGGCTGACTCGCTCACCGTGGGCGAGGGATGAATTATAGGTC
The DNA here is from genome assembly GCA_017591395.1 of Schistocephalus solidus. Taxonomy (NCBI): domain Eukaryota; kingdom Metazoa; phylum Platyhelminthes; class Cestoda; order Diphyllobothriidea; family Diphyllobothriidae; genus Schistocephalus; species Schistocephalus solidus. The sequence goes on along the minus strand of WEDG01003721.1, from coordinate 10,126 downwards.
CGGTCAGATTTCGTTCTGATCCTGGAGTTTTGAGCGAAGGGGCGGACAAGCGTCGCTTCTGTCAGGTCGTTGGTAGGTCCGACTAAAGAGGGGATTTCACCAGGGGACTGGGGCTTCTGATGTTTTACGTAGCTACGCCACTGATCAATTAAAAAAAGAATGCGCTTGCGCAGGCCGATCTGCTCAATGCCCATTTCACGTAGATCATTTTCATTGAGCAGACCGAAACTCTCGCCGTCTATTGCGTGTTGTTCAAAGAGGTCGCAAAGAGGTGCTTTGAAGCCACATTCTTTGAGCCAAATCGCAAAGGAGACTGGTGAGCAGTCTTTATGACTATCGGACAAGAAGGATAGATCCATTTCCCCCTAAATATAACACATGCCAAGCTTTACTTGTGACGGATCAGACAAGTTGGAAGTATTTGAGGGACCGCCATAGGACACTCTTCCGACTACGGAAGGGCATAACGAAATTCAATGTTAGGTTGGTGTTAGAAAAGGTCGAAAGCTAACGGTATAGTAATATGCTAAAAAAGATTTTCAACGAAAAAAGAAAAAAAAGAGACAAGAACAAACAGCGTTACTTGAACAGGTTGAGTGGAGGAAGAACTTGAGTGCAATATTCAAGGCACAGTAAAAAGTTGTTTTCGAATTCTTGGCTACATTCTAAAGGAAAATAGCTACAAGAATTCGTTAAAAAATATCGTCTGTACCCACATGGTTAGGATAAAGAATGGTGAACAAAATTGATAGTCTGCCCATCCTAATCAACGATAATCCTCTCCGCCGGATTTTTCTCATGATTTGAGGAAATTTGCTATATGAAGGTGGACGTTGAGGCGTAAAACGACACTTAATTTAGTGGTAAATGTCTTAAATAGGAGTTAAAAAGGAGAGCAATGTGTGAACTATCCAAACTGGAGGCATTGTTTGCAGGGTTGGTAGCCATCTGAATGCCTCACCGCATTTTCACTACCTGACACTGAATTCTCAGTTGTGACCCCACGAATCGGCTCTCTGCGCAGCGGTCACACCGCGACAGCCGTTTTATTAGCACTCGTCATATTCGTCGGGCATTCAAATCGGATATGAACCCCGTTTTACTCCTACACTCCACTTAAGAGGGAAATTCAATGTCACTGGTGGCACACACCAACTCGGATCGTCTTCCTAAAACACCAGCGGTGAGCTAAAGCTAAAATAACCGTCTAAGCAGTCATATCTTGGGATAAATTGCTTATCATCGGCGAAGAGATCATAAACAGGTGCTAGTTCACGTCGCCTATACAGGTGACATATGCAGTCAAAACAGGATACAGAGAAACAATATTTGTGTGCATCTCCCTCCCAGCAGAATGGTTCAGTTAACTCTGTTAAACCGGTAGTTCCGGTCTCTTTTGAATAACACATGAGAGAGGGAGAGCAGTAGTCACTCAAAAACTGGTGTGATACAAAGTGGACATCGTCGCTTTCAGGCAGATTAGTTTCCCTGGGTAAGGATTATTGAATGAATTAGAGGAAGGATGCATCTTCGTTTGAAGTGGCCGTTCTGAGGAAAAACGATGAAAGACTAGAGTTATCCTCGCCACCAAAAGCGTAGTAAGTTTTATAGTAAGTTATCAATGCCCCTAGCACAGGATCGGCAGTAGAGAAGAGCGAAGTAGGTTTTGAGTCAATTATATAAAGAAGGCAAGGACGAAGGGCTCAGAAGGAAAAACTGGAACTGAAGAACAATACTGATAACGGCCAGTCCCTTCCACGTGTCTTCCATACTAGAGCACATTAGCTTTGTGGGACACATCTGCCATGATCTGTACTACGTTGGGAAATCAAGAATTTGCGCCAAACTGTTTTATACCAATGTAGCCCAGATCTCTGGCACCACCCCCTTAGGGTATGTATTATTATGTGAAGGGCATCCGCCGAGCAGATAACGCGAAATTCTCATCCCATTCCGCCATCGGGTTCAATTGAGAGCCATCACAGACAATCGTAGTGTGACCAAGAATAACACAGAAAAAAGTACCGACTGTGGGAGACTGTGGTGATCAGTTCTGGCTTATCAGTAGCTGACAGTCAGGCATACACAATTCCAGGTTCGGATAACCTGAGATTCAAGCCCGACATCTTCAGTCGATCAGCGAGATCCTACCACTGAACCACGGGCCTCTTTTTCTCCTCCCATTGAGGCAGAATATTACCAAAAGTGGTATAGCAAGTAGTTGATAGCAAACAGGACCAACACTACAATGAACATTCAGAAAGTTAGTACAGGAACCGAACGATAAAACAAGAGGGAAATAAATAAGAGAGAAAAATGCGAGCAGTCAAGGTTCTTGCTCTGAAAAGTGCATCAGTAAAAGCCGGTATCTTAAAGTTCCGAAGTGTCTTAAAAGACGTCAAACTGACGAAGACAATGAGCCTAAAATGATAACCGATAAAATATACACGGCACTGTAGAGTGAAATAAATTCACGCGGTGATATAAAGCTACAAGAAATAACTATCAGGCATAAATTCCAATTAATAAAAGAATTTAGCTTAGCTAAAAACCATCTACGAAGTCCCAATAGAGGCACATCAATTGGTATTTCCTTTGACTGTATAATATATGCCAAGAGTTTTATAGTGTAAATGATATCATAGACCTTTTAAGAAAACGTCAGATTTTCATGGTTACTTGAGGCTTCTAGTGAAAGCACGGCGAACTAGTGACAAGTTATTGAGAAAAAAGTTTAAGCACGAGTATCCTGATGGCCCATCAGTACATTCTGCGCCAATTGCGTCCCAACCAATTCACTAATAATAAAATAATTAGAGATCGAAAGCCCGTACCAAAAACAGGTAAGAACCTATATGCGTGAGGAATATTTCAGTTAAGGCGTATGGCCGTTCTAGAATACGTCACTCTAGCTGTCGATGCATGCGACTTTTTAAAATATCCTACTCTGTTCTTGCGGGTGGACTTGCATGAATCCCGTCTAGTCAGAAAACTGGCATCCGAACAGATACTGAAAACAACTGAAAGGAACCATGGCTTTACGTTCGAAAATTCGTTAGACTTTGCAGAAGTTACTGCTACTTGGGGTGTCTGGTATTATTTGTTTGAGTGATAAAAGTCATAAGTGTCTAACTGCCCTAATAGCAATGAAATACGATTCGAGGCTCGAACGGTCGTACGTTAATCGCATCTGGAATTTGATTGGTTGCTAGTGAACCTCGATGACGCGTCGCTAAGGGCGCAAGAGAATGCGCGCAGTGTTATTGGCAAATCGATCGGGCACTGAGCTGTCAATCCCGCGCGCGCCGTGCCATGCCACTTCCTGCGCTGTCGTGCTGCGACGCGGTCACGTAACTGCCTGCACCACTGTTCTGTCTATACTGACCGTTTTTTTGCTTTTTTTGCAGAATGTTTAGAGCAGTATCTACGAAAACACTTAGGAGACGTGCCCAGAAAGGTTTTCTGGATGATTAACGTCAAATTGCCGAGAATATGAGGGAAATGTATCCGTCCGACTCATCTTAATCGTCGTGGCATCTGACCTCTTCCTCGAGTTCGTCATATGATGACTTAGAGATTTCCTATGTTGATGAGGATGCAAGTTTGACATCAGATTTATCTGACATTGCACCAAACAACTCTTCAAGCACACCTACAATTGAAGAGGAACCTACGTTTCAAGAGGCTATGATTTCTTGGGCAATACGCTCGCATATGCCATTGATTCACCAGAGCAGTCTTCTGAAGATTATAAGACGGCTGACCTCTGACCTTCCCGCAGACGCACGAACGCTGTTGGCTTGGAAAAGTGATGTTTCAACGGTGATGGCAATGGGCAGTGGTGAGTACGATCATTTAGTACTTGTGAAACAGTTAACTGAGCAGTTTTGAGGCGTCTAATAGGCAATATTATTGTAACTTATTTAGCTATTGATGGGCTCCTATTTGGTTGTAGCTCATTATGTCTAAAGATGGATTTCATACTGGGCCCTATAGATTCCAACGTTTTCGTTTTGAACATCCCGTTCCTCTCGTTGTCATAGGTATGCAGAACAATTACCACCGTTACCATTTTTTAGGACAATTCATATGTAGCGGCGGTTTTAGCATAACTATACCTATTTTTCCAGTCTCCTTCACATGCGGGTAAGCCATTACCTTCCAAAGATAATCTTTCTAGACGGGATTCGGTGAAAACGAAAGAGGCGACGTGGTAATAAAACAAGAAGACCCAGCCGATCAGCCATCAAAGCAAGTCTTCGATGGATATCGCAAAGCCAAATGCAAGAAATAACGCTTTTGCAGGCTTAGAAAGTGTAGGTGGTGGCCACACGGCATCGCCCTTGAGGAAGTAGATGCCCTGAACAAAGCCGTCGCATAGAGGGCATATAGACAGCAATTGGTAGGTTTTCTGGACATTAATTACCGTCTTACTAGGTTACACATTTGGCCTCCCTTGGCGGCGATAGCGTCAGCAATTTTGCTGATCGCGTTTTCACATCGCTCTTCACCGATGAGGTGACCTACCGGCTAACTTTCTACGATCGCCACTATGACAAATAGGTCTTTTTTCTCTCCCCTTTATACGGAATTCTTTTGGGTAAGAAATATTTCAATATTAACTAATTCATGTGCACCGCAGACGTCTTCAATCTCTAGAATATTCCACAAAAGTCGGACAAATTGCAGCTAGAACGAGCTTTTCAAAAAATGCCTTTAAAAGGCATATGACCGACTGCAGAAAAAGGGGCTTAAAGGCAGTCCTGGGGCACTGTGCTGACAGTACGTAGATTTTAATTATCAACCTTTTATTCAAACATTTACTACATAAACAAATGCGCATTGTTTACTCTCCATCACTAATTTTATTGTCTTTTCATTACAGGGTGGATACCTTATGAAACGGCTGAGGGGATTGGCGGGTCCATCAACACAGGACAACTGATTAGGAGAAATTTATAAGATTTATTTTTGTACACTTACGCTTTGCATATTTTTAAGCAAAATATATTTTAATTGCTCACTCAGTCTTCCGAGAGTCATCTTATCATTAATAACTATTCGAGTAGAATGTAATGGGGATCGTTTTTAACCGTTTAGCTAGTATGGGCGTCAACCAAAGGAGTAAGGGGTTCCGCTGTGCGGTTGAAAAACGAGATACGAATTTTCGGATCCGATTCGCGTCCGAATTCGAAGTCATGGTCGGATCCGATTCGCGTCCGAAAATTCGTATCCTCGGATCCGATTCGCGTCCGAATTGTTATTAGGGTGTCTTTCCACACCTTGCAGTTTTTTTTAAAAAAACGTTTGCGTTCGTGATGCTTTCTGTTAACTTGTGAGAATTTTCCAACTACAGTTATTCAGGAAGAAAATTTCGTATGAGACAGAGGCTTAAAATCGATTGAACAATGAGCCCACGAAGGGCAGTACCTCGACATGTCGTGATTTCAGTATATCTAGGCAATATCAACTGTTAGTAGGGTATCATCACAAACCCTACAACCAGGCGACGAATTGCAGATGCTGTAAATTCCCCCACAAACCACCGAGTCTACTTAAGTTCACTTAAATGTGGGCTCACCCTAAACGAACAAGGCGCCACGAAATGACTAGAGCTGACCAAGCGATGTAAAAAACGGTTACATCACTCTGACAAGTGAGATATAAAAGGCCATCATTTCACCAACCCTTTCTTAGTGTAGTTAATTACAGCCTATAAACATTTCAGCCCCTCTCTCCCTAGGGTTGTAGAAGATATCTCGCTCTTACATTAATGCATATATATTATCCTTATCGATTGTACGATGACAAGAAGATTGAACTACAACCGTTCAGAGAATAGGGAACGATCTGCTCCCAAGCCCAGCCTTTCAGGGAGATCATTAACGAAGGGAGAACCCGCTAGCCACATGTTCGTGAACATCCCGCTTACTTAGTCGGCGGGTACTCGCAGCTCGAGTGCACGCAGGCATATTGATTGCGCGTAAGGCATATACCTAAATTTTCCAATAAATTAAGAGAATAAAGCAAATAAAAATGGAGTAAACATAAAAAATGCTTTTAAATGAATTTTCAGTGACTTTTATTGTACCAATTACATGCAAACACATGCAACACTAACCCCAAAAACACGGAAAACAACTTATAACACGACAAATGTTCAAGCTAACTTTGACGACCTACAAGGGCTTGATTAAGAGATGGTACATAGATAAACGCACATGTGTATCACATCAAAAATTAAAAAAATCACTCTAACTAAAGCGATTGTAGTATTGATAATCCAATAATAAATACGAAGAAGAAGAAGCATCTATCTGGAAAGTTATATTGCTTGTCTGACGTTTGTATATTTAAAGGGTTACAGGCATTGCCCTTGATGACCATTTTGATGAAAAACTATCATTGCATGTGTACAGTCAACATAAAAATGGTGTACATTTAAAAATGTTTTAGTCAAAGCATAAAATAACTTCAAATGCGTGTTCGCAGCTATAGGCAAACATCGCGGAAGAAAAGTAGAAACCGAAAGATTTTAAAAGGCTAGTTTTAAGTAATCATGTTGTGAGAGTCGTCCTTTGTCAAACATTATGACACCAAAGCCTTCTTTTAAAACAAGAAATGCTGTCAGAGGTAACCGTCTCGCTTATTAACGAGTTCCAAGCTCGTACCACTGGTTGGCTGAAAAAAACTTTCTGATGTTCAATCGCGTGCGTTCGCTATTAACCTTGTAAGGATGACCTCGCAGATGAGTTTTGCAGGCAAACTCGAAGAAATCCTCCAATCTCAGGGATAAATCATGGCCCCGGATTATCCGGAAAGTCCAGAGCAGGCTACACCGTAAGGCCCTGTAGGAAAGAGGAAATAATTCAAGCTTTTTCAATCTGTCTTGGTACGGTAAAGTTTTAAAACCGTCGACCACCTTCGTTGCTCTCCGATGCACATGTTTGAAAAGGTCAACCACTTTCTTGATCCAGTGTATCCAGGCTTGTATTCCGTAATCTAAGTGCGGTCTCACGAAGATACCATAGACTTTTCCGAAGAGATCAGGGTGGAATATTTTTAATGCAGTGTACATGTTGCCTTCCGGACTGCTTTCTTAAAGTGTTCTGAGGACATCAAATTTGCAGTTGGCCACATGCCCAGATCTTTGTGTGTTTCTACCTCATTTAATGCAGTGGGATTAATAAAGTACTGGTGTTTCAGAAATACTTTTATGTCGGCGCTTATGTTTATTTATTTTATTTTATTTATTTATTGCCAGTTTAAAGGCATGTTCAAAAATATATACAGTAGAGGGTCAAGCTGTCAGTGAAAAAAACTCCTGATCGTTGTTTCAAGTGTTTTAAGGAGAAAAAACTGCAGCTTATTGAATAATTAAAGTTCTGGACAGAGACGCGTTAACACAGGTGCCCGATGAAGAACTTCTCCATTCAGTGTAACGGATCCGGTATTCTGCACCAGCAGGTATATCGGCGATGGCTGTTTGCTGTCGACTGAGTAATAAGTCGATTGAGGTCTGCAGAGCCAGCAATATTGCCCTCAGAATGAAGACCGGCACAGGATTCAGAGTCCTTGAATGCCATCAGAACCGAAGAGAGCTTCCACAGAGTCAGCACCCAAACGTTTTGGAAGGTGTCCTGAATGTAGAAAACTAGGGACGGCTCGCGTAAACAAGGTAAAGCTTTGCTGAATTTTGATACTTCTGGGTAGCTTATTCCAGATTGCTATAGCTTTTACCGAAAAAAAACTGTCGTATCTAACTGTGCGTGCCAAAGGAAGAAATAAAAATACATCTCGATGACTGGTGCGCCGAGAGTGGTCGAGGTACTCAGAGATGTAAGGGGTTAAATGTACGACTGTTTAGAAGTTTAAACAGTAAAAATAGTCCCTTCTGTAATCTTCGAAGCCACAGCGGGTCAAGGCTTGTAAGCTCACAGCGTTGTTGGTAGGAGAGGTTTCGGTGTTCTGAATAGAAAACTCTTTTTGTAAAGAAGTGCTGGACTGATTCTATCTTCTTTCGTTCACTAGCGTGCAGAAGGCTAAATAGAAATGAGCTGTATTCCATACTAGGCCTGACATACATTTTATAGAGGCTAATCCTAATGTTGACGGTTTTAGAATTTCTGAGAATAAACCCAGTAGTTTGCGTGCTATCGAGATAATCAGGCGCAGTGCTCTGACAGATTAAAACTACTAGAAGAACAATTCGTGCAGAGACTTGGTTTTAGCTTGCCCAACATCCGGCTCATCTGGACCTATCAGGCAAAGTGAGCTGGTTACCAGTACTCACTCAGCTGAAAGATCTGAGTTACAAACGGGCCCTCGATTGAGTTGAAAACAGAATGTAGTCATTAAAGGTGTCCCAGAGTCAGCTTTAATTATTACAAAGGAGCGAGTTAAACATGACTTGGAACACCTTCAATTGTATGCAAAAACGCTGCTGACGGACGGCGAGTCCATTCATATTATCAAGGCATATAGAATAGGGAAGGCTCTGTCTACACCCAATTCAAATCCTCGACCAAGACCTCTTAAAATCATCTTGGAAAACGAAGCGCAGGCACAGCTCCTGCTACAGAGAAAATCAACCCTGTGGGGTCCGCATTCTGAAGTGTTTTTTTCAACCGGAATATGGGTTGAAAGAGCGAATGAAAATGCGACAGCTAATAATAGAACTGAAAACACGAAAGACCAATGGCGAGGCGAATCTCCAAATAAGGGATGGACAGATAGTTCAAGTGAAAAGAGCATTTCTCTGGCCGAAGGCAGTCACCCTGACAGCCTAATTGTCCCGTTTCAGAAACCAAAAACGTGCCCGCTTAAACTAGTCGTCCTCAATGCCAGATCTCTGCTTAATAAGATGCCTTTGCTCCAGACTTTGTTTTCATCCACCCCCCGGACATTGTAATAGTTACAGAGACATGGGCAACACCCTATGTATCCGACTCCGAACTTTCTATTCTAGGCTACGCTTACATTCGGAAGGATCGACACGAGGGCCGTGGCGGAGGAAGCTGTATCTATGTTAGGCAACCACTTACATTTTTTCCATTGGACTTTTGCCAATTTACCGCGGTAGAGGAGAGCTGTTGGCTCCGAGTAGTCCTAAAAGATAACTACTCTTTACTCGTTGGTTGTGTCTATCGCCCACCCAATGTCAGCGAGGATTACGATCTTTGTCTCTCGCTGGCATTTCACGCTGCAGCTGACTTAAATCTGAATTACTGCTTGATTGCAGGTGACTTCAATCTGCCTGAAGTTCACTGGTTTCCAACTTCCGGTCCTGCCAAAGTTCGAAGACCTACTTGAGGCCATAGATATAGGCATGTGGGACCAGGTAGTTGATTTTCCTATCCGAGGATCAAACATACTTTTTTATTTATTTATTGCCAGTTTACAGGCAAGGTCAAAAGGGATATATACAGTAGGGGGTCAAGCTGACAGTGAAAAAAAAAACTCCTGATCGTTCTGTAAAGTATTTTCAGGAGAAAAAACTGCAGCCGGCGTGAGTTTCAGAAAGCAGCAAAGATCGAGGGTCCGTAGTTGCAATTTACAAACTCAGAGGAATATAAAGACAATTTCAATTCAATTCAATTCAATTCCATTTATTGAGGGAAATAGGCATGGGCCTTTGAGTACCCTATTTGTAACGTAAAATTAAGTGCGGTATACAGAGAAACCGTGTGGGTTGCCAAGGTACAAAAGGCGGTCATAAAATTTGACAAGTGGTGCACGACTCTCGAGGGTTAAGATAAATGCCTCATCGCTCAGGCTCGTTGCGGAACATAAAACTGTCAAACAACGCACCAAATTTGCCTCAAACAACGCGCCAAATTTGCATGTGCACAGTCAATATAAAATGGTGTACATTTAAAAATGTTTGAGTCAAAGCATAACCTAACTTTAAATGCGTTTTCGTAGCCATAAGCGATAAACGAAAGATTTTAAAAAGGCTGGTTTTAAGTTATCATGTTGTGAAAAGTTGTCTTTTGTCAAATATAATGCCATCAAGCCTTCTTTTAAAATCAGTAATGCTGTCAGAGGTAACCGTCTCGCTTGGTAACAAGTTCCAACGTCGTACCACTCGTTGGCTGAAACAAACCTTTCTGAGGTTCAAAACATA
>WEDG01003720.1:0-15590 GCA_017591395.1 Schistocephalus solidus | reverse complement strand
TTCAGTGTACTTCGTTCAGTTACGTATTGCTGTGGATTTGTTCAGGACATATTCAAATGTCATCCATCACGATAGTGACTACGTTACCATGCACAGTGCTTTCCATCTAGGTAAGAGCTGATGCTTTTCATGAACCGTCATCGCCAAGGCCTCTTAAAGTTATTCTTAAACATGAAGCGAAGGGCTTAAACATTAAAGAACGGAGAGTTTCTCTTGGTCACTCATAAAGAGATGTGTATTTCAGCCCGATTACAAACTGGCGGAAAGACAAAATTGAGGGAGCTGTGAACGGAACTGAAGAGGAGGAAAGAAGAGGGGAAAATGGTTCCAAATATGGGACAGGAAAATCAAAGTGATGATGAGATGCTTCCTGTGGCAGACACTTTATAACATCAGATCTGACCCTTGCCGGGAAGATGGACGATAAAGGTCATGTATTGAAATATGAAGAGCCTGTTCAATAAAATGAGAGAGCACCGGACGTTCTTGTTCAATTCCCTTTATTAATGAAAATGAAGGCAAACGCATTTGAAGTTCCTACTGTTTACAAGAGGGCAAAAAAATCTTCGATACTTAAGGAAAATTCAACAAGAGATGGATTGTATTATTGCATGCGGAAAACCAGCAGCTATCGCCTAATCTGCAAATAATATCGCCTACTCAAATATTAGAAGTTGTCTATGTACAAGCAATAGTAGTTTAGAAAGAAGCTGGTGAGTGAGAGGGTTGATGTAAGTAAGCATCTGCGATAAATTTGTTATACAAATTTCGTAAAAAAGGGTACTGAATTATAGAAAATAATATTTTAACAGTAAGAAGTCATTTAAACAGGCACAAGACTAAATTGTTCGAGTGGTATCATTGTGGCAATGCTATACTAATCCAGTTTCTTCTCAGAGACCTCAAAGGATGTAGACATAACAAATCCAGAGGAGGAGCATTCCACGATTGGACCACATGGTTGGAGAAGAAGAACTTTTGTGTGTCCAGTCTGGTCCCAGTCACACGTAGTTTAAATGGGTGACCTCTCAATTTCACGGTTTTTCCAGGTGTGAGCAGCAGTATTGATCACGCATGATAGTGAATATTTGTATCAAGTAACCTCGCAGCTGCCTGTAACTCAAGGGAAAAAGCTCAAGTTTAGACAACCATATTTAATACGGTTAAAAGCCCTGTCCAATCACAAGTTTGGTTACATGCCTTTGAACCTTTTCCAGGATGCTAAGGTCCTAAGCAATCCATGGTCTCCAAGCTTAGAAAGGGAACTCCAGTAAAGGTTACAAAAAGGTTCGAAAGACTTGAGTGAAGCAGTCTTCATCAAAGGCAGCGAAAGCCCACCGGACCAGGTACATAACAGCCATCACAAAATTGACTACCTTTGAGCCATGTAGCGAGGGTTTAAGGAGGTTTTCATACACATTTACAAGTCCTACTTCGCGTGCACTTCCACTCAGACAGTAATCCGTGTGGTTTGGAGTGCTGAGGCTGCCGAATCGTAGAATAATGCAGTTTTTTCTCATTGAACTGCAAAACTAGTCCCTTGACCATGGTTGAAGTCGGTTAAGGTTCATCTGCAAATGCTCTACGTCAACTGCATTTTGGATGACGTTCAATAGCTTTATATCACGGTGCAGCCTGATTCTCTATTTACGGAACCTATTTTACCCTCATTCGAATTGGTTCCATCCAAGGAATTACGGGAGGACACTGCATTATCTCATAATTGTAGATCACTAGGTCGATCTCCTATTTTGAACTATTATTGTCGATTCCAGAACTAATTGCCGACGTTTAATTCTCTCTGTCTAGGTGTAATCTGTTTGAGAAAAACGCTGTGCTGTGTGTGTTTGAATCTGAATCGTCGTGAAAAAATAAGTTTGACCTTTTTGTGTGTTAAGCCTTGCTACCTTAAGTGTTCGGGGACGTTGTTCCTCTGATATGTCACTTTGTCGCTTTCCAAGTCTAAAGGCCTCCAGCACTTAAAATTCCTCATTGTGTAACAGAAGTTCTTTGAGGAGACACTGTCCCAGTTTTAGGTCTGTCGAGACTCGCTCATTGAGAGTACAGGCTGTGGATTCAGGAAATCTCTGAATTATCAGGCAATGTGCTCTGTCAAGTGAGTCTGTCGATATCGAAGTGACTTCATGCCCCATAAGATGTAGCATGTCGTTGCAATGACCTGAGAATTATTTAGGCTGTAGTCGATGAGAATCCTCTTTCATTTCTGTTTCGTTTGCATTATATTTATCCCTTGTCAAAGGGGAACTGGTTCAGTCTCTAAAACGCTTGCTTATCTCATAAAAACCTGCTCGAGCTAGCTTTATTGCATAGCTCTGTATTTTTTTCGGATGCAGAGGAAATGTGGTGTGGTGGTGGATGGGTGAAAACACATCGGTAGTTTCACCCACAGCCTTCACTTTTCTTGTTTGGAAGGCCTTGCTAAATGAACCCTTACGAATGACTGTAGTAAAGATAGCTGTCTGTGTTTTCAGTATGATCAGGATTTTATTTGACTCCAGTTGGCGGACATATCCAGCGACGTTAGCATGCTCCGATGCCTGGGACCTTGCTGTAGGATCCTCTTTCCTTTGCTTGGTCACTTTCCTAGTTTTCTGTTCCTTAGATTTTCCCTTTGCTTTTGGGAGCTTGATGGCTGACTGAATTGATATCTTTAGGTAGTTCACCTCAGCTTCCAGATGTAGGATTTTCTGCAGGAGATTTAAGCAACCCATACAAGTTTCATCTTCATATCGCATGAGTTTGAAAGCAAATAAACGTTTTTTCTCGCTTAGTGGGAGAGGAACGGGCGTCAAATTGCCCATCCTTGTGAGATATTTTGCAATAACTACCTTCCTTTGATGATCCAGTGGTCAACGCACTCACCTGTGGGTCGGTGCGACCGAGTAAGATTCCAATCGGGACACTTTTTGGACGCTTGGATCTTCGCCAGTTTCAATGCCAATATCTAGTTAGTGGTGATGTGTGATGTTTAAATATAGATTATGCACAAAATTTTTCAAACAACTGAAGTTATGAAGCAAGAATTTTAAAACGACTCAGCCGTTGTTGCTTTTGTAGTGTCAGGAGACCTGGTGGCGAAAAACGAGACAGATGGTGAAGTTGACATTCCTTTTTAGATAGTGCCTTATCGGTGCTATCCAAATATAAATTCTTAATTCTAAATTCTAAAGATTTGGAAATAGCCATCCGAGGATGACGGTATTGTTTGTTTCAAGCTGGAATATTGGCGTATCGGGAGATCAAAAGCGTCCAATCAATCAAAAACTGAAAACGGTGAAAATCCACGGAGGTCTAAATTTGCATCAGAATTCGAAGGTTGTACGAATCATGTTGATGAACAAAAACCAGATATAATCACCCTGGCAGAAACGTGCCTCTCAGAAGATATTGGAGAACCCTTAGTATCCCTCCGTGGTTATCAACTCCTTAGAAAATACAGCAGAAGCCAGGAGGTGGAATTGCTGTTTACGTTAACTCTAATATAACTGCTATTTCGGAGCCACCTTCCATGACAGCAGCAGTTGAACATTTATCTTTAATTCTTACAACTTAGTAAACCCGGCCTTTGGCATTCACAGCTGTATGCTGCCCCAAACCAGAATGTCGAACGCGATGTCCTTATCCTTACGGAGCTGAGCAAGGCTTGATTGAACAACGATGCTCTTATCTTTAGAGACTTTAACGCTTCTAATATTGAGTTGCAAACTTTGGACTGCTTCGGGTCCAACTGACACATTTGGTCACCATTTGGTTGAGATGATAGCCAAAAAATATTCTTCCAAAATATACCGTTTGAGACACGCTTTAGGGACGGACAACGTTAGAATTTTTTAGACTTTGTGTTCACATGAGATGAGGACAGTGATTTATAAGATCTCCCACCAATGGGTGCTAGTGCCACGTTGTACTGCTCTTTGAGTATTCCATGTTCTCACAGCCTGACTCACTTAAGCAACTGGAAACAATGATCTGGAAGGGAGATTTCTCCAGCATGCACACACAAATATCCGCAATATTATGGACAACTACATTACGGGGAACTGTTGACGAATGATAAAGTACATTCAACTGGTTTGTGGAAGGAAATGTTAATCCTCATTGTCACCTTAAACGAAAGAAAACAAACAATTGTATTTTGTGTATGAACCGCGAACTTCAGCTCTCCATTAAAAGAAGAAATAAGATAAGGAAGTGGTTTTGACTTACAAGAGAACGTCGAACACTTGCAGGAATACAAACGACAACTGTGTGTTTGTAGGCATGAAGAAAACTGACTCCGAAGGAGCTATGAGTTTACCATATAACAGAACTCTGTGGATTATCTAAAGATCCTATACGGTTACATACGCAATAACCAAAGAAATTGTGACCCGATTCCAGCACTGTGGTCCCAAAACGGAGTACTCGAAACTGATGACAAAATGAAAGCCTCAGTTCTCTCTAGCTTCTTTCACTCGGTATTCAATCATGAAACAAATCCTCCTCCACTCCCTATCCAGGATTCTACAACATTTGCAAACGTTTGCATTAGAAAATGATCTTTACTTCTCACCCCCATTGGAAAGGATTTAATTACTCCGCCTCGGTTCCAGATAAAATTCATCCACAGGCCCTTCGAGAATTGGTCGATGTACTGTGTGAGCTGGTGTCAATGATATTCCAACAGTTCAAGGAAGAAGGCAAACTACTTCAAGAATGGACAACTGTCCTTATCTACCCGATCCAGAGAGGAGGGTGCCGGCTGGAGTCAAAAAATTACCATCCCATTAGTTTAATTTGCATTTTGTGCAAGGTAATGGAAAAACTAATGAACAGACATATAAGTCACTTTAAGTCACTTTATGATGGAAGTAGGCTTTTGCCCTTGAGCTCCCTATTTACATGCAAAAATGTCAATAGTACAAACGTTTACAGGGATATATCTGACAAATGAAAATGTAGGGTCATCGATATGTGTGGGCCAGGCGCAACCTGCCTCTGTTTACACAATCTTCATTATATTGACAATAGTTTCTCAGAAAATGAGTATCTAGTTTGAATTTAAATGTGTCAACATTTTCTGAAAGGACCACCTCATCAGGGAGTCCGTTCCATGCTCCAACGACCCTCTGCGAAAAGGTGTTCCGACGGACTTCCGTGTGGACAAATTTCCTCTGCAGTTTAAAGGGATGACCCCGCAGATGTTCCGTCCCAGCCAATTCGAAGAAGTCAGCAAATTCTAGGGCACAATCGCGGCCTCTGACAATCCGGTAGGTTTGGATGAGGTCACCGCGTAGTTGCCTGTAATTTAGAGGAAACAAATCAAGTTCAACCACTGTGGCTTTGTAAGGCAGATGACTTAGATT
Organism: Schistocephalus solidus; assembly: GCA_017591395.1. Lineage (NCBI taxonomy): Eukaryota > Metazoa > Platyhelminthes > Cestoda > Diphyllobothriidea > Diphyllobothriidae > Schistocephalus > Schistocephalus solidus. The sequence continues at coordinate 10,224 of WEDG01003720.1, read as the reverse complement.
CTTGACCATCTTCGTAGCCCTTCGCTTGCACTCGTTCCAGCTGTAGATAATCCTTCTTAAACCACGGACGCCAGGCCTGGATGGCATATTCCAAATGAGATCGAACAAATACCCCGTAGGTTTTTCGGAAGAGTTCCTTATCAATCTGCACAAATCCACGTCTGAGCGCAAATAAGACCTGTAAGGCGCGTTTAGCTGCCTTTAAACACTGTGAAGATGGTTTAAGTGAGGAGTTTATTAGAACACCGAGGTCCTTCTGTTCCTCAACAATTGAAAGGGGTTGCCCATTGAGAATGTATTGATAGGAATCATCCTCCTCACTGGTCCTTCTGGTACGCAGTCTTAGGACCACACACTTCCCAACGTTAAAATTTAAGAGCCAACGAGCAGACCAGCTGCTAAGTCGGCTGAGATCCTCTTGAAGTGCGTGCCTATCGAAATCAGATCTGATGACCATCCACTATTTAACATCATCTGCAAACATGATGGCGCTGCAATCCAGGTCGTTGACACAGTCGTTGATGTACACTAAGAAGAGTAACGGTCCTAATACCGAGCCTTGGGGGACACCACTTAGAACCGGGTAGGTGTTAACTTCGAGGTATCGACGCACACAGTTTGCAATTTATCTGTAAGAAAGTCTGCGATCCATGTCAGCAGCATTCCTCTTATGCCGATTTCAGATAATTTGTAGATGAGACGTTTGTATGGGACACTGTCAAACGCCTTCTTGAAATCAGTGTATATGACGTCAACCCTACCATTTACGTCCAGTGCACGTGTCCACTGCTCTGTGGAGAGTAATAAACTAGAAAGACAGGAGCGATTCTGTCTGAAGCCGTGCTGCATATCTGAGAGTAATTTGTTTTCCTCAAGGAACTTCATGGTTGCCTTCTTGATTAATGATTCCATTATTTTACGGCAAATGGAGGTTAGGCTGACAGGCCGATAATTGTTGACATTAGATCGAGCACCACTCTTGTATATGGGGTATATATTTGCTGCCTTCCATTCGGATGGCAGTTTCCCTGATTCAAATGACGAATTAAATATATGCGCTAGTGGTTTGGATAGTTCGCTGGCCAGTTCTTTTCAAGAACTTGGCCGGTATATCGTCCAGACCAGATGACTTCGCTTCTTCAGATTTTACGTTCTAGTTCCATCGAGAGGTTCTCTTGAAGAGTATATATTCAAGCACTGGACCGGCGTCTATAACAGCACTGTTGACGTGGTCAAGCTGCAGTTCCGGTTCTCTAGTGAAAACCGAGGCAAAAAACCGACCTAAGTACTCGGCTTTGTCACAATTTTCAACGACTTCAACACCATTCCCATCCATGAGTACTGCTACTGAGTCCTTGTTTTTTAGTCAGCTATTGATATAATGGAATAAAAAGTTTGGTTTATATTCAGCCTGTTGAATAATTCTTGATTCATAGTTCTTCCTTGCCTGACGGATCATTCTTTTTACAGCGTTTCTTTGATGACGAAATTCTTTGAGATGCTTTGCTGACCCTGTTTGCCTGAATACCTTCCATTTTTATTCTTCTTCTTTAGCTGCCTGTTAAGTTCTGTTGTTAACCAGGTGGGGCGACTATTCTTTTTTTGCGCCTTCAGTGGACAAAAGCGTTCAATCAGATCGAGTGAGACTGTCTTAAATGATCGCCAGTCATCCTCTGGATTCCCTTTAAGCAAACAATCCCATCTCATAGACATCAGTTCTTTCCTCATCGCGTTAAAATCAGCCTTCCATATATTTTGCTTGCATTCCGTTCCATTCTGGTGCTGAGAATAAAGTGAGTAATCCCACATCAGCGTACTATGCTCACTCTTACCGAGGGGTGCAATAAAATACACTTCATCAATGCTAGAGACGTCCTTCGTAAATACAAGGTCCAGGCAATTTGGAGCAGCAGAACATATTATGTGCTGTCCAGCATAGCTTTCGTCCTGGTCACTCATGTCTTACGAGTGATCTTTACTCGCAGGAAAAGTGGACGAAAGCCATAGACCAAGGCCGTCCAGTTGATGGCATGTTCTTTGATTTCAAGAAGGTGTTTGGAAGCGTACCTTATTCGCGAATGTTAAATAAAATTTGGCAATGTGGTATCTAGGGTAACGTCTTTACATGGATCCAAAGTTTCCTCTCATGCAGACTGCAAAACGTACTTTTTGACACCACTGAATCCAAATGGGAAACAGTAGAAATTGATGTTTTTAAGGGTTCAGTCATAGGTTCTCTTCTATTACTCCTTTATATAAACGACTGCACTTATAATCTTGACTGTGATGCCCTCATGTTTGCAGATGATATGAAAATCTGGAAAACCGTCAGCTCTGTTGATGACTTGCAGAAACTACCGAAACTTTGACATATTGGCTGTCTGGTCCAGCAAGTGGCTTCTAATGCATAATATACCCAAATGTGTAGTCTTACGCTTTGAATCTGGGAGAATACGTATACCCAAACGCCAGTAATACCTGAACGGAATTGTGCTATAAGTAGTAGATACTCAAAAATATCTAGGTTTCGGGATAGCATCCAGCCTAATGCCCTCAGAACATTCTAAGAGAGCCGTACAAATGGCCACGACGGTATTGCCCGAAAGATAAGCAGTCAGTAAAGATGGAGCATGAGGGGAATAAACGCACATACGCATACACAGCTTCCTAAGCCAGCACATTTCCGTTCAGTTAAGTGTTCAGTGTATTTTAGAACAAAAAGCTTGCACCTTTGAACTCCCTATTTGCTACATAAAAATTGCAAGAACAAAAGCAATGTAAAGAAGTTGCAGTTGGGTGAATATAAGCAGATTTAAGTAGATAACTTGTATTTAAGGTTAAGTAGTCACATAGCCTACATGGTGCTGCAACTTATGTATGTCTAGCTGATGTTTGAATGCCTCCACAGACTGGGACTTAACAATCGCCTCAGGTAGGTTATTCTATGGTTCCACGACATGGTTGGAGAAAAAATACTTCCTTACATCTAATCTTCCTTGGGGCACACGTGGTTTGAACGGATTACTTCAGAGATTAGTCATAGTGGAAAGTTGGAAAAGTCAGCACACAGGAGGGTGCTATCTTACTTCGGTTGTTCAGGCTGAAAGCGTTTACATGTTTAAAAGGAGTCTTGATGAATTTCTACTTGATGGACATATATCAAGTTGCCACCATTGACCGATATACTATAACCATATTGACATTTAACATTTGCATATTTTGATAGCGTCTAGCTGTAAATAGGATTTTCAAAGGCTCTGCCTAGCTCCCTAATATATACTGAATTATACTGAATAAATCCAGGATACTGAGGTGAACTGAACCCCAGTCGCAACCTGAGAACATCCCCAAGGCCACAAAAAAATATTTTAGAAAACGACACCTAGGCAGCGCTTCTGTAAGAAGGAAGAATGACCTTACGGAGATCGCAAAAACAAGCGTTTTTTTCAGCCGGAGTACGAGCCAACGGAACGGCTGCAAATTAGGGAACAAAGGAAAGAATTGAGGGAGAGAATTGACAGAGGGGAGAAAGGGCTGAAAATCAAAGACGGTCAAATTGTCAAGATTAAGGTCGTTCCTGTGACAAAAACCTGTAACAACCAGGGCTAGGTCTCCCCGACGAAACGATCATTGAAAGTCCTCTCCACAAATGTAAAAATTTTGTTCAGCAAGCAAGACGAACTTAGAATTTAGAATTTTGAATTTATATTTGGTTAGCACCGGGAAGGTACTGTCTAAGCAAACATTAGTAACAAATAAAGTTATGACAAGGTGTGCAGATAAAATGTACAAATTCATAACTTGTCCTGCTATGTCAACAGTTAGCAATGTTTTAAAATTAATGGTGAACTAGAAAAAATAGGCAGTGAAAAAAACTCCTACCATGAAAAAATGGAGGCAGAGTTCAATAGGCCTTCATTTTCGAATAGATGGTAGGAGAAAAAAACTGCTTAGGAAAAAATGGTCAGGTGGTAGAATAGGGTAATACTGCAGTAGCATTTCAGAATGAGATAATGAAACGTCGAGGTGATTCGTTCTTGATCACTTAGGCGTATGAAACAGAATCTCACGAAAATGCGACAATGAACTTAAGTCCTCAGCATCATAGGATCCAGAATTGAATTCTGATGATGGTAAGTATCCAAATAAACCGCAACATTTAAGACTGTGGACCACCGAATTTGTACGTCCGAATGACGTCCTCGTTTGGAGGACGGGTGATATAAGGAGACATTATAGTTCATGGGCGTCTCAAGGTAGCGAAAATATAGTTTCAAGAGGGTTACTTAAATTCCCGATGGTCCTTTCTCCGAGTTATGGTGAAAGCTACTGGGAAAAGATGAGGAAAATAAAAGGTTAATAGAATCAGTGTTATGATAAATTTGCAGTCTTCGCTTGAATGCAGATAGACTAGTTAACGACCTAATTTCAATTGGCAAGTTATTCCAAAGAAAACTATACCTAGAAGCAAAGAAGAGAGAGCGTTTACACGTGGAGGATGCAGGGGGAGGTAAAATTAGTTCAGAATTTCTTAGGTTATAAGGAAGACTAACGGGGGTAATGACAGAAAGCTTTGGGAGAGTTGAGCTATTATTAAGTCGAAAAAAAGGAGACAAAAAGCCTGCTTCAAGTCTCCTGACCCAAAGAAATTTTAGCTTCATTAGCTGGCATCTTGTTGAGTAGGAAGTAGTTAAAAGAGTCAGATTTAGGAGTTTTTTGTGAAATGTCTTTGGACATTTTCAATTTTTGAATGGCTAGATTCGTTCATCAAACCGTAAGAATGGGAAGCACAAACATACGATAAAGTCTTAATTTAATTTCAGGAAGGTAGAAATTATAAGAAATAAAGCCGCAAATCTGAGCAGCTTTGGCCGTAATTCTATCGGCATGAGGCGAAAGATCTAATTTATTGGTGTAGCTTAAGCCCAAGTCCTTGATGGAGGAACATTCAATCATATGGGCAACCTTCAAAGATAAGAGGTTGCGGCAGCCTTACAGGCCCAAAAACTCATGTAGCGACACTTAGTAGGTGAGAACCCATCAGCCATGTGGAGCTCCAGGCCGAAAGAGCGTCTAAGTCTGAATGAATTTGTTCTAGGCACCGTTCGGTTGTAGAGTTAGAGAAGGAATACACGCATTTGAGATCATCAGCATAAATAAAAAGATTGAGAATGTTTAACTATCGATGAAATATCATTTATATACAGTAAGAACAACAAAGGACCTAATACGGTACCTTGAAGGACACCACTAACAATCGGGGTAGCACTTGAGTATGAGGACCCTACTAAAACTTTTTGTTTTTCGATCATTTAGGTATGATCTAATAAAGTCAGTAAGGGGACTACGGAATCCTATAGCTTCTAGTTTAGCTAGAAGTCGTTTATGAGGCACCTTATCGAATGCCTCACTAAGATCAAAAATAGATAACTACTACAGATAGATGATCACTGCGAAGAGAGGTTAGTAGATTTAGAAAAAGACATGTGGCAGGGTTCACAAGAGCGGTCCGGTAAGAAGCCGTGTTGGGAAAAAGTTGATAATTTTATTGCTTATGCAAAAAAATCCGTGATTTGTTTTGCAATTAATTTTTCGAAGAGTTTAGCAAGAGAGGGCGTTTTTATGAACACCGCGATAGTTATGAATGTCCGAGCGGGAACCAGATTTAAAAACTGGTATTATAATAGAAGTTTTCCAATAATCGGGGAAGAAACCATTTTCGAGAAATACTGAGAATAATTTGCTTTAGTAAAGGTGGAAAAATCCCTTTAACTGTTTAATAAGTGAGTTTGGAATGTTATCAGTTCCAACTGAATGTGAATTTTTTTAGGTGAGCTATTTCTTTTTGAATACATGAAGGCGAGAAATTAATAGTTGTTAGAAGCGAATTTGAAAGCAGAGGAATTGTGGGAGTGGGGGCTAGTTTCAGTGGTAAAAGTGGTTGGCAAAAAAACGAGTTTAACACTTGCTTTGCCCAAATCATCTGTAACAAATTTTCTGTTACAGTCGAGTAAGGGCGGAGTTACATTCAGACGCTTAGCCGATGACCGAACATGAAAGATTTGAGCAACAGATTTGGATGAATTGGCATCACTTAGTGCCCGAGACTCCCTACGCTTATCTCGCGCGAGCCTTATTCTCGATGCTAATTCAAATATTTGTGCAATCCTTAAAATGAACTGACAAAGAGCTTTTAGATGAATCTTTAAGTTGCTTTCGTAATTTTTTTAAGTCTGTTCTGGAGAAAAATGCGGAACAGTAGAAGAAGCTGTATGTGAATTAAAAAATCTTAAGCGGGATAAAGGCCTGATTTTTTTCTGTGAGGCTCTGCAATAGCTCACGGAAAAAGTTTAGATCGTTGATTGAGAATATGCTATGCCAATCTAGAGTGCTTACGAAATTATTTACTGTTTCATGGTTTATGTTAGCAAAGTCGAGGTTATTGCATTTAACCCTCAGGCTTCGGAAGAAGGGGGACTGGAAAACAACAGTGAATTATTGCGTGATCACTTGTAAAAATCATGATGAAAAATTCATAAAGAGAGGGTGGACATCGTTTGTAAAAAAATTAAATCTAAAAATGTTGTCATTTCTAGTAACTGATCTGACCAGTTGGGACATGTTTGTAAAGTTAATAGTATCGACCAATTTCTGATGTTTAGGCGGAGAGGAATTGGCCTGCCAGTCAATGTCTGGCAGATTAAAAATCGCCTACGATTATTTTGACATCAAACTGAGTGTCTGCAACTTTTTTTCAAATAGTTCACAGAGCTCGCTTTCATTGCCAGAATAACACTGAGGATTATAGACACAGCCAATTACCGCTTTTTTTATTGTGCGGGAGGATGACTGAAGCAAAGCATACATTTCCAAAAAAAGACGAAATGTTCAGATGAAAAAGGGAAATGTACAAAGGATGACTTAATATAAAGGAGGCAACCACCGCCACGTTTTTTTCAGCGCGGTCTTGTCGGTACAAATTGAAATTATCTATAGCAAGCGTCGAGTCAGAAATAAGAGAGTGAGCCCAGGATTCAGTGATGCACAGCACATCTGGATCAAGCTCAAAGGCTACTGTTCTAAGCTCAGCCATCTTATTTACAACTGACCTCGCATTGAGTGAAACTAAGCTGAGCGTATTCCTGAGCGGCAGGTTACGCTCATCAGTATTTATAAAAAAAGGATAATTTGGTGGCGGAGAAGAAAAACTGGAAAGAAGAAACGAAAGGTGGGAAACAAAAATTGCTCTGGTCTACAATTTGTCGAAATGTTACTGTTAAGAGAACTGAGATTATTGTACAGCGGCATATTTGGATGAAAAACCTTGGAAGGGAAGGCTATATTGTGGCGTTTGAAAGATAGGGGTGGCATAGAAATGAGATTTTTGAGGGACGTTAGCAAAAAAATTGGCGGAAAAACGTGCATTTGAAAAAAAGGAATAATTGATTTCGAAAAACTGGTAGCATAATTAGAAGCCTTAAGTATTTGTAGATTTCGGACAATTTTTGGGTTGGGAAAGATGCTAACGTTAGCGTTCGCAGCGGTTGTAGATGCTGAGGGGTTAGCAGGTTTCCCATCGGTAATGCCATTGCTGATTTTAAAGCCTGGATTAGCCACAGATTTAGATTTACTAGGAGTTTTCTTTAGGGTTAGTAGATTTGGCAGGTATAGCAGGCATGGTTTGCTTGGGATGAGAAAGAAGTGGAGTTGACACAATTTCCCTCAAACCAGAAAACAAGGTTAACGGGTGAAGATTCAGCTGGAATCGAAATTCCTGTCGATCCGGAGGGCCGTGGGCTTGCTTTTAGCTACAGGACAAACCTCTGAGATAACTTTTTGGTATTGAAGGTGTAGACCAAGGCTTCTTTGTTTGCTAATGAGGGTGAAACCCGACGTTCCATTGGGGTTTTATCCCTACAGATAAACAGCTTGTTTTTTTCAAATATTGAGCTGAGTGCTCATGCCTAGAGAAAATAAGGTCAACTTCAATCGCTGAAAAAAGTTTTGACCAGAATAGGAGGGTTTTTACAACGGGAAGATAACCTTTTAGCTTCAGCGACTTTAAAGTTAAAGCCGCACGAGTAAAGGAAATGAAATGCAACGTCCAGGGGATTTTACTCTTGGGAACGTTTTTTAAAAGAAAATTGAAACTTCTCTTATGTCGGTCAAGTGACTCAGTACTGACCATGTTAATAAAAGGCTCTAGTTTCACGCATTGTTGAGAAGTGAGTGAAGACAACTTTCCCTCAAAAATGGTACCAAGGATCGTGAAGAGAGAACCATATTTAGACATAAAGGTATTAAAGTTTTCCAGGGCGTCAAGGTCTAATTTCTTCATGCTTAAGGTGGGTTGTTCTAGTGGAAGTTTTACGCGAAGAGGATGTTTGCGTCTAAGTACTGACTGGGGTTTCATATTGGTTTTAAAAATATAAGTACTTTTCAAATCAATAATACGAAGGAAAAATTGTTACTAGTAACGTTTTTGCGGAATAAAAGATTCAATATTTTAAGCAAGTCACTGCAAGCAAATATCTGCTAGGTAACGAGTTTAAACTGAAAAATAGAATTAGCGAAGAGGCTATGCAGGATGAAAAATTATATCAACTGGTATACCAGTAACTACAAATTATTCTTCGCTGGAAATAAGGTAAACTTACAAATTTTCAACTTTATTTCTAGAATAAGCCTTTAGATTCCGTCGTTTTGACGTAAATCTGCGAGAACTTTAATGAGGCTATGTAGGGTGAAAAAGTTTAAAAAAACTCTATATTTCTCCCTTTTGCAATTGCAATAACTGCAGGTATGTGCAGCTGATGATGAGGTAGAAATACAATTAATTGTCAATAATTAAGCTAATATTTTCTACAGGAAACGTAGAAATCAGTTGAAAATTCGAGAATTCACTTATCTTTCAAATTTGAACCAACCGCCTTTGACCTTGACCTAGATCATAGAAACATAGTGGTTGAAATTAAACCAGATCTTCTGGCTTTCACTGACACGTGGCTTTTCGCAAACATCGCTGATTCTGAAATATCACTTAGAGGATATCAGCACTTCAGGAGAAATAGACCAAGTCGAGGAGGGGGAGTCATAGTTTATGTAACACGCAAGCTGACCACTATGGCATTTCGTGATGTCGAACTCTTAAGCATTAATAAATCTTCTAAGTATTTTACACCACTGACGATATCGGTTGTGTACCATTCACCTTATCAGACTTCCAATCAGGATCTCATTCTCATAACGGAAGTGACCAAGGCCAGCGATAAGAAGATACCCTCATTGTTGGGGTGTTAACGCTCCTGGTATTGACTGGAAAACATGAACTGCGCAGGGAATGCCAGCAGACATACTTCTCTGTCAGAACATTACCTTTGGAACACGAAGTAGAGAAGGACAACAATCCAGTTGTCTTGACCTGATTTTTACCCCAGATGAGAAGAATGTGCTAGACCTACAGGATCGACCGCCATTAGGGTTCAAACGATCACATAAAGTTGTACCTGGAGTACTCCCTGTTTTCCAAACCAAATTTGCCCAATAGGTGGGAAATAAACAATTAGAAGGGGGAATACTCACTTATGAGAAGATTAATGTCCAAGATATCCTGTGAAACGGAACTGCATGGTTAAGCCATTAGCAATTGGACGACCTTCAGCTCGTTATTGATAAGGATTGATTACCTCAACTGCCCTCTTAGAAGAAAGACAACCACAAACCGCCCAAAGTGGATAACCTCTAACTTGCAGGCTTCTTTAATAAAATAAATCGTTTCTGGAGGCGTTACAGACAAACCGGCTCCGATGTTCACTTACGGATATATAAGCACCAACGAAACATTTGTAAAAGCGAGGCTATAAGGCTGCAAAGGAATTTCGAACTCAATATACTGCAAAATCTTTGAAACACTCTTAAATGCTATATGACTACATACAGAGTACAAAGAGAACTTAGTTAATGATTCCTGCCCTAACATCTGCAGAAGGAAAGCTGGAGGTCGACAACCAGGCTAAAGCATCCCTTCTTTCCAAATTCTCTTAGACTGTCTTCACCCGAGAGCCTAATTCTTTTAATGCTATTCCACCCGTTTTTCAACCAATTTTATCCCCTCCTTTCCCTTCCTCGTCCTCCTCCTCCTCCGCCTCCTCCTCCACAACAGAGGACCTAGACTTTGCACCAACCATAGTTTGGGCTAAAATTAGCAATACGTAAAAAAAAAAG
>WEDG01003719.1:0-76489 GCA_017591395.1 Schistocephalus solidus | reverse complement strand
ATTACGCACCGCTGCAGAAGTTCGCCCATCCTGTCCCCTTGTCTTGGTTTGGTCCCATCCCATCAACATATTTTCAAGCACGTCGCCATGCGACCACCCAAGTGAGGGCCTTTAGTCTGAGCCTTGATGGCAACGAAATACACGTTCCTGGCTGGTGACTGGTGAGCCCCACACCATCATCATATTCCTCGATCGCAACCGACAAAAAAAAAAAAAAAAGAGACCTGGCTCCAATGGGTAGAGCGTCTGACTCAAAATACAAAGGTTGTGGGTCTGAACCCATGCCAAGCACTTGGGATTGAGAATGATCATTGATGATTTACTATAGCTTCAGAAATGGCCATTCATTCCCTTTATTTGTCGGTCCCTTTTTCTCTAACATATACATGGCCGCTTCATGCTATGCAATCCGCCTGTGAGGGTCGAGTTCATCGAGTACAATGGAAGCTCATATAATAATATGTTCCTTTAAGTAGATTCAGTGAGAGCTCTACATCTATCAATACTCATATTCCTGATCGGCAACTGATAAAAATAAGCCTGTGGCTCCAATGTTAGAGCGTCCACTCCGGGGCCATCAAAGGTCGCGGGTCTGAATCCCAGGTGTGCCAAGCAATTTGGAATACGGTGGTGGTAATATGTTTTCGATGAAGGCTAATCTACCTGTGAAATGGTCATTCCGGTTCCCTTTTCTTTGTCGGCAGGCCTTTTTATCAATATATGCTACATCGCCGCTATGCAACTAATTTTACGAGGGCTCTAGTCTGAGTTCCATAGTACAACGAAATATAAATGTTCCTTAAGCAGATCAGTGGAGCTCCTCATAATTATCACTTCATTCCTGATCGGCAACTGATAAAATAATGCCAGTTGCTCTAACGTTAGAGATCCCGACTTAAATACTCAAAGGTCGGGTCTTGAATCCCAGGGGCAATAATTTGGAATTAGTATGGCTGGATGATGATTTACGAGGCTTGAAATGGCTTAATCTGGTCTCCCCTTGTCTCTTTAACGGTCCACCTTTATCAATAATGCTATACCGTCTATGCGAGACTGCCTCCGTAAGGCCCTAGTCTGAGCCCAGTACAACGGAAATGTGCGCCTTGAAAAGATCGGTGAGTCCCATACACTACTACTGGCATTCCTGATCACAACCGACAGAAAGAACGACTCCTTGCAAAATGGTAGAGCGTCTGATCTTAAAACTCTAAACTCGGGTCTAACCCCAGGTGCTACATCTTCTTAGGGATTTCTCGGGTACACTGGCTGATGATTTGCCGCTTCGTAGAAATGGCCATTCCGGTCTCCCCTTGTCTTGTTTTGGTTCCACTCTTATGAATATATGCTACATGTCGCTAAGCTGACCGCCTGCGAGGGCTCTAGTCGGAGCCCAGGGCGCACGGAACATTAATGTTCCTGCCAGATCGCGGATTCCTATACTATCATCATATTCCCGACTACAACCGATAAAAACAATGCTTCCCGTGGCCTTAAATGGGTAGATTTTTCATCCGACCCGCCACCAAACACGCTGGTCCGAACCTGGGTGCGCCTGCACCTGGGAATCTGTAAAATACCGGGTCAGATGACGGCTAACCAGCCAGAAACGCACAACCCGGTCCCCTATCTCGCTCTGTCCCAATCTATGCACATACGCTATCGCTGGGTTGAATCGCCCGGCGAGGGCTCCAGTCGGAGCTCCAGGGCGCAAACGTCACGAAATGCCCCTGCCAGACCTGCGGAGCCCTACACCACTACCACATTCCTGATCACAAACTGACAAAACAAATGTGCCTCCGTGGCCCAACGGCAGAGTCCGACCCGCATGTTCAAATGTCGTTGGTCTGATCCCAGGTGCGCTTCACTGGAATTCAGGCATGGCTGGCCGATGGGTAACGCCAGAAATGCATATCCTGGTCTCCCTTTGTCTCTTGTTTGTCCCACCTTATGTATTATTATACCGGGCCGCTAAGCGACTACTCATGAGGGCTCTAGTCGGAGCCCAGGGCGCACCGGAAACACGAAACGTCTCTTTACGACTGGCGGAGCCCCACTCATCATCCTGATCAGCAACCGACAAAACAAATAAAGCCCGTGGCCCAAATGGTAGAGCGTCCGACCTAACACCAAACGTCGCGGGTCTATGCATGTTCCTTAAGCAGATCGGTGAGCCCTACACTATCATCTATATTCCCTGATCACAACTGACAAAACAACGAGCCCTGTGGCTCAAATGGTCGAGCGTCTGACTCCAAATACTAAAAGGTCGTGGGTCTCGAATCCCAGGTGTTCCACACTTGGGATTGGGTATGACTGGCTGATGACGGCTAATAAGCCAGAAATGGCCATTCCGGTCTCCCTTGTATTTGTCGGTTCCACTCCCATCATATGCTACACGTCGCTATGCGTCTGCACTCGCGAGGGCTCTAGTCTGAGTTCCAGGGGTACAACGGAACATGAAATGTTCCTTAAGCAGATCGGTGAGCCCTACACTACTCATCATATTCCCTGATCACAACTGATAAAAAAACAACGAGCCTGTGGCCTCAAATGGTAGAGCGTCTGACTCCAAAATACCAAAGGTCGCGGGTCTGAATCCCAGGTGTCTACACTTGGGTTGGGTATGACTGGTTGATGACGGCTAATAAGCCAGAAATGGCCATTCTGGTCTCCCCTTTGTATTTGTCGGTTCCACTTTCATCATATGCTACACGTCGCTATGCGTCTGCCTGTGAGGGCTCTAGTCTGAGCTCCAGGGCACAACGGAACATAAATGTTCCTTTAAGCAGATCGGTGGAATCCCACACTATCATCATCATTCCTGATCACAACCGATAAAAACAACGAGCCCGTGGCTCAAATGGTAGAGCGTCTGACTCAAATACCAAAGGTCGCGGGTCTCGAACTCAGGTGTTCCACACTTGGGATTGGGTATGACTGGTTGATGACGGCTAATAAGCCAGAAATGGCCATTCCGGTCTCCCCTTGTATTTGTCGGTTCCATTATCAATCATATGCTACACGTCGCCATGCGACTCACCTGTGAGAGCTCTAGTCTGAGCTCCAGGGCACAACGGAACATACATGTCCCTTAGCAGATCGGTGAGCCCCACACTATCATCATATTCCTGATCACAACCGATAGAAACAACGAGCCCGTGGCTCAACATGGTAGAGCGTTCGACCTCAAATACCAAAGGTTGCGGGTTCGAATCCCAGGTATTCCACACTTGGGATTGGGTATGACTCATTGATGACGGCTTATAAGCCAGAAATGGCCATTCCGGTCTCCTTGCTCTTGTCGGTCCCACTTTCCATCAATATATTCTACATCGTCGCTATGTGACTGCCTGCGAGGAGCTCTAGTCTGAGCTCCAGGGTACAACGGAACATACATGATCCTTAAGCAGATCTGGTGAGCCCTACACTATCATCATATTCCCGATCGCAACTGATAAAAGACAACGAGCCCGTGGCTCAAATGGTAGAGCGTCTCGACTCAAATACCAAAGGTCAGGGTTCGAATCCCAGGTGTTCCACACTCTGGGATTGGGTATGACTGGCTGATGACGGCTAATAGTCAGAAATGGCCATTCCGGTCTCCCTTCTTACTTTGTCGGTTCCACATTATCAATCATATTCTACACGTCGCTATGCGTCTGCCTGTCGACACTCAGTCTGAGTTCCAGGGCACAACGGAACAGAAATGATCCTTAAGCAGATCGGTGAACCACACACTATCATCATATTCCCGATCGCAACCGACAATAGCAACGAGCCTGTGGCTCAAATGGTAGAGCGTTCGACTCCAAAATACCAAAGGTTGCGGGTTCGAATCCCAGGTGTGTCCACACTTCTGGGTTGGGTATGACTGGCTGATGACGGCTCATGTCAGAAATGGCCATTCCGGTCTCCCTTGTGTATTTGTCGGTTCCACATTATCAATTTATGCTCACATGTCGCTATGCGACTGCTCCTGTGAGTACTCTAGTCTGAGTTCTAGGGCACAATGGAACATAAATGTTCCTTAAGCAGATCGGTGAGCCACACACTATCATCATATTCCCGATCGCAACCGACAAAAGCAACGAGCCCGTTGGCTCAACGGTCGAGCGTTCCGACTCAAATACCAAAGGTTGCGGGTTCGAATCCCAGGTATTCCACACTTGGGTTTGGTATGACTGCCTGATGACGCCTAATAAGCCAGAAATGACCATTCCGGTCTCCCTTGTCTTTGTCGGTTCCATTATCAATTTATTCTACACGTCGCTACGCGACCGCTCGTGAGGACTCTAGTCTGAGTTCAGGCACAACGGAACATAGCATGTTCCTTAAAGCAGATCGGTGAGCCACACACTATCATCATAGTTCCCGATCGCAACCGACAGACAACGAGCCCGTGGCTCAAAATGGTCGAGCGCTGCCTGACTCAAATACCATAGGTCGGGTTCGAATCCCAGGTGTTCCACACTTGGGATTGGGTATGACTCGTTGATGATCTGGCTACTGCCATGAAATGGCCATTCCGGTCTCCCTTGTATTTGTCGGTTCCATTATCAATTTATGCTACACGTCGCTATGCGACTGCCTGTGATTGCTCTAGTCTGAGTTCCAGGGCACAACGGAACATGAAATGATCCTTAAGCAGATCGGTGAGCCCACACTATCATCATATTCCCTGATCGCAACCAACAAAGCAACGAGCCCGTGGCTCAATGGTCGAGCGCGTTCGACTCAAAATACCAAAGGTCGCGGGTTCGAATCCCAGGTGTTCCACACTTGGGATCGGGTATGACTCATTGATGATCGGCTAATAAGCCAGAAATGGCCATTCGGTCTCCCCTTTGTATTTGTCGGTTCCATTCTCATCATATGCTACATCGTCGCTATGCGTCTGCCTGTGATTACTCTAGTCTGAGTTCCAGGGTACAACGGAACATGAAATGTTCCTTAAGCAGATCGGTGAACCACACACTATCATCATATTCCCGATCGCAACCGACTAAAACAACGAGCCCGTGGCTCAAATGGTAGAGCGTCTCGACTCAAATACCAAAGGTTGTGGGTTCGAATCCCAGGTATTCCACACTTGGGATTGGGTATGACTGGCTGATGACGGCTAATAAGCCAGAAATGGCCATTCCGGTCTCCCTTGTATTTGTCGGTTCCACATTATCCATCATATTCTATACGTCGCTATGCGACTGCCTGTGAGTGGCTCTAGTCTGAGCTCCAGGGCACAACGGAACATGAAATGTTCCTTAAGCAGATCGGTGAACCACACACTATCATCATATTCCCTGATCACAACCGACAAAACAACGAGCCTCGTGGCTCAAATGGTCGAGCGTTCTGACTCCAAATACCAAAGGTTGCGGGTCTCGAATCCCAGGTATACCACACTTGGGTTGGGTATGACTGGCTGATGACGGCTAATAAGCCAGAAATGGCCATTCCGGTCTCCCTTGTATTTGTCGGTTCCACATTATCAATTTATTCTACACGTCGCTATGCGATGTCCCTTGAGTACTCTAGTCTGAGTTCTAGGGCACAATGGAACATAAATGTTCCTTAAGCAGATCGGTGAGCCACACACTATCATCATATTCCCGATCGCAACCGACAAAGCAACGAGCCCGTGGCTCAATGGTAGACCGTTCGACTCAAATACCAAAGGTTGCGGGTTCGAATCCCAGGTGTTCCACACTTGGGTTTGGGTATGACTGGCTGATGACAGCTAATAAGCCAGAAATGGCCATTCCGGTCTCCTTTTTGTCTTTGTCGGTTCCATTCCATCATATGCTACACGTCGCTATGCGACTGACTGTGAGGGATCTAGTCTGTGTTCCAGGGCACAACGGAACATAAATGTTCCTTAAGCAGATCGGTGAGCCACACACTATCATCATATTCCCGATCGCAACCGACAAAAGCAACGAGCCCGTGGCTCAATGGTAGAGCGTTCGACTCAAATACCAAGGATTGCGGGTTCGAATCCCAGGTGTTCCACACTTGGGATTGGGTATGACTGGCTGGTGACTGTTATTTAGCCAGAAATGGCCATTCCGGTCTCCCTTGTCTTTTGTCGGTTCCACATTATCAATATATATATATATATATATATATATATATATATATATATATATATATATATATATATATATATATATATATATATACTACTTGTAGTACTAGTTGTTTGTAGAAGGGGCATTACGTGGTTATTCCACAGTGGTTGATTGTCTTCGACCCAAATATTCATTGAAATTTCGGGTCTGACCTTAAAAAGTCATGTCCGAATCATGTGACTCTATGTCCTGCACTTAATAATTTCAGAAATTATTTCCTTGATTATTCTCTGGAGTCCATATACCAGAAACTGCATAGAGAACGCTGGGGGACCCACTGAGGAGCCGAGCCCCTCGTTGCTGCGTCACGCAGCGGCAGAAACATCGGCGAAACACGTGTCTGGGCTTTTAGCTAGTACCTATGTCGGAAGTATGGTATAATACCTGTGCCATATATATATATATATCTATATATATATATATATATATATATATATATATATATATATATCGTATTTCCAACGCTACATTTGACTTGTACACGTGAGGTTGCGTAATTATGCCATAACGTATGCACAACGTATTTGCACATAAAAATATGGCCGAATATATAATTAATTTCTATGGAAATGATTTCAGTTCCTTACACTGACTGTTGTATTCTGGTTGGCGGCTGACGCACTAATTTGACTTTATTTTCGTTAAAATGAATAACCACACAAAATGTATAAAGGTCGGTTCTTAAAAAATTATCTTCCATTTTATAGTTTCTTATTTAAAATTTCCCTTAAGTTTTCCTTTGTTCACCATGCAGAACGAATTGCCAATTTTTGTACCTATGCCGGACAACATTGCTCAATGTGATCAGGTGAAATCTTCTTTAATAATTTTCAGCCATCCTCTGGATTCCCCTTGAGCGAAAAATTCCTGTCACGCGGAAACTAATACGCTGGTCATCATATTAAAATCTGCCTTCTGTTCTCTTCTAACGTTGAGAATGTAGTGAATAATCCCAAAATAGCGTAGTATGGTCAAACAGGTGTATTGAAATACATTTCATAAATGTTAGAGAATTACTCGGCCAAAACTAGGACCAAGTGTTTGGCTCTCTAGTTACCTCTCTTAATCTTGTTGGCGATTTAATTTTCTGTGCAAGGGTTTAAGTGAAGAATTAGGTCCATTAGCTGATGGCCGAAAGAAGTTGGTGGACCGTCAACTGTCACATTTACCAATTCTACTGTAGGTGCATTGAAAGCTCCACCCACTGATATACAATTCAGTGCAATTTATTCAAAGCAATAAGCATGAGCCTTTAAGTACCCCTATTTGAAACCCGATATTAAGTGCGATGTACAGAGAAACCATGTGGATTGCAAAAGTTCAAACGCGATCATAAAATATGACAAATGGTGCGTGAGTTTCGAGGGTTTAGTTAAATCCCTCATCGCTCCGGCTCAGTTTGGAACATAAGACTCTCAAGGTTCCTTTTAAAGCTTTCCAGCGAGAGGGAAATCAAAACGTTACAAGGGAGGGCATTCCATGGTTTGACCACTCTGACAGAAAATGAGAACTTGCGCACATTCAGTCTCACCTGCTGGATGCATAGTTCAATGTGTGACCTCCGAGAATTCCAGGCATCAATCCAATCCCTTCACAGTGCAGAATGTCGGAAGGAGATCCCCTCGCATTTGCCTATAAATCAAAAGGGAACAGCTTTAGCTGCGTTAGTAGGTTTGCATATAGCAAGGAGCTTTGTCTACTAACAATTTTATTGGCTCTCCTTTGTACTATATCGAGGCATTTCTGATCTTCAACATTCCAGGGTCTCTAGTATTTTACAGTATATTCCAAATGCAGCCTAACGAATGTTTCGTAAATTAAAGCAAAGAGGACTTCATCGAAATCCAAGCAGGCTCCTCTGATGGCGTCCAACACAGCCATCGTGCTCTTCGCCACTCTTCGAGCAGTGAGTGGACGGTTTCAAAAGGTGGCCGTCAGCAAACGAAGCTCTTTTTGGGTTTTCACGATTTTTAAGGCCTCTTCATTGAGAAAGTAGCTTTTACTGTCGGCAGATCCGGATGAGTTGCCCAAGCGAAATAGTGTACATTTATTGATGTTGAACCACAAAAGTCAATGATTCGACCCTCCTCTATCCGAGTTAAGTTGATCTGTAGTTTTATCTTAAACGACAGGGCCTTGGATAACAACTCCTGGTTTTCATGTCATTGGCAAAAATTGCTGCTTCAAAGTCAAGCTCGATGCCGCAAATCGTCCACATATATATATAAATCGGTTTATTGATTTAGCATTGCTTGGGCGCCGTCAAATCCACATATAAGGAACAGTATTGGCCATATGACTAAACCCTGATGAACACCACTCTCGACCACAACAGACCTTGACCTCTCTTGGCCAATGCACACAACCTGGCGAGAACCCACGAGGAAGTTTTCAATCCATTTGAGGAGGTTACATCTGACTCCAATTCTTTCTAGCTTGTACAACATCTCTGGTGCGGCACAGTTTCAAAGGCCTTTTGAAAGACAATGAAGGCGATGTGAACCATGTGTCTATCTTCATTTCCGTTATGTCCAACCCTGAAGAGATTGCAGCAAATTTTTCGTGCCGGCTGTTACTTCTCGGAACCTGCAATAACAGTTTGTGGACAAGTTATGAATCTCTAGGATTTGCAACAATTTGCACTTGATGATCCTTTCCATAACATTGCCGAGGATGCATGTCAAGCTTATGGGCCTTTTATTTGTCACTGACGCAGGGCTACCACTTTGGAAACAGAGAGTTAAATGCGCCAGCTTGCAATTGATAGGAAGTGTTCCATTTTCGATAATATTTGTGCTGTATTACTAATCACTGGTTATCTTGAGGAGTCAACAAACTTTGAATCCAGAGTGTTCCTGCTAAATTTGCTACCTGTAGTTATTGACTGATCCCTGTTTCCTTAATCCCCGTTAGTGCCTTCGTTTTTAATCAAAAGGTACAGATAAATCGTAATTGGATTCTGAAATTAATTTCTCCGAGATTAGCGTTTAACTTAGTAGATAGTTGCACTAATGAAAGATGCGCGGTATATGAAATACAAGGTCGATGTACAGATTTTCCATCGTAGTGAAACGCACCACGTAACTGAGCCGGTTGTTTAAGTAGAAGGAATACTCTTTTTTGGTGTGATTCCAGAATAGGGTCGGAGAGACCGATTTTTAGTGAAGAGTGTGCCGCACAACGATAGTGAACAGGTTGTTTAAGTGGAGTGGAAGACTCACTTTTGGCATGAGTCCAGGATGACGTTGGAGTGATCGATTATCGGCGAAGAGGCCGGTGCCCCATTCTCAAACGATGACCCCTGTCCCCACTGTTATCGTCGCCGCATATTTTATCGTTCTCCGAATCGTCCCGGCCCTGCAGTTGACCACAGCACTGCACCTCCCACCGGTTACCCAACGGACATGAGAGAATTCCTCCACTCCATATGGCACATTTTTACATGTAACGCCCCCTTCATTTTCTGTACCCTTTCATGCATTTATATCTTTCTTACTAGAAAACCCGTTTCCTACATTTCTGCTGTTTTTTCGCTAATGACCGCTGCATTCGCGTGATTGTATGGGCTTAGCGACTCGGTTCAGTACTCGCACCAACTAAAAACGACTTCAGGTGCTTCAGTCGGTCGAACTATCGTTTGTGTGTGTGTGTGTGTTCCTTAAACTGGCCGCGTGGTAGATTCGTTGGACCAACACGGGAGCCACACCAGGGCACCGGAGGCGTTATTCGAGTTGCGCTCCACAGCAAATACCAAACATGGGGGGTTATGGCACGCTTAGGGGCCCCGGCCGCCCCAGCCACCTGTACCCTCTTCTATATCCGGTCTTCTTGACCCTGTCTTGACCCTGGGCATAGGTGGGAGAGGAGAAGAGAGTGCAGTAGAAGCAGCGCAAGTCTACTATCACTTTAAACTAAATCACACCATCCTGCTGTCGAGCATACGGTGGACCTCGTCGAAATCGACGGTCGAACTATCGTGTGTGCATATGTGTGTATGCTAACCTCGAAGTCTTCGGCCACTTAAGTAGGCAAACTGTCGAAATTGGAGTTATTTTTACATTGTGGTCCATTCTTAGTTTTCTGTAAGCTCTTATTTAATTTTAATTCTGCAAAATTAACATAATTTCCTACATTTTGATCTGGACATTGCATATTTGAGTAGCCACAAACTGTGTCCATATTTTTTCACAAAGATTTAGTCAAATTAGTGCTTCGGCCGCCAACCAGAATACCATAGTCAGTGTGAGACACTTCAATCCTTTCCATGGAGATTAATTATCCGTTTGGCCATATTCTCACGTGCAAATACGTTGTGCATGCGTTAAGGCATAATGACGCACATTCTCACGTATACAACTCAAACTTAGCGTTGGAAATACGATATTTGTTTTACCGAAGTCAGCTTTATATACAGCTGATTTCGGTAAAGTAAAGTAAACAATAGAAGTCTTGGAGTGATTTTGCCGGACAACAATAACGTTTTACATATTCGAGGTTGTCATAAATGTATGTGCTATCTACGTCCTTGCATGCGTGAAAGCCATGCCTCAAATACTGTCAGCTGCCTTTGTTCCTATTCGGCGTCAGTGAAATAGGGGTCGTCGAAAATGTTTCCTCCGTTATCCGCCACCTGCGGGATGCACAAAGGTTTCAACCTCCCTGTCCGCTAAAAAACGAATGTAGATTGATCCCTAGGGTTGTCCAGGTAACTAGTAGAGATCAAATGTCAACAAGATCTCTGCTTGATACGTAGAAGGACTCGGTGTCTCTTATCAAATGAAAAAAGTACTTCAGTAGGCTGACGTCCATATAGCAGCTCCCCAACTCTTCGAATAAGTCACAGTCAAACGCCTAGAAATGATTAGGCACAGCTTTGGGATATATCTATCTTCTGAATCGATTATACTAGGGAAAGCGCGTTCTGCCCGTGTTTCGCCTTCTTGGTTTGTCTAATGGATTGTTTCTTTAGGTGGTTCTCCTAGCGTTTTCCATCTTGTGTTTTGCCGTTGCCGTCATCTATTAGCTTCTGTCTGCTCTTTTGTTTGTTTTGTCTTCTATTCCTGACATTACTGCATCCTCAACCCCCTCTGTATTATGCATGCCTCAATTGATGTTTGGCGTTCCAACTGTGCTGTACAGTGATGCACGCAGTAACTAATTCTTCTTTGCAATCAAGCAAGGTCACTGGCCGAAAATCATGGATGAATTTTATCCTTAATCTAAGACTTAAAAATATTCAGGGGGCATTCCTGGATAAATATATCCGTAAATCCTCATTTCCCTTTTGTAAGTCTACTTTTGTGCATATTACTGCTAAATCTTTCCAATCGCATTAACTCTAAAACGGTATTTACGCAGAACTTTTTTTCAGACTATGGATTATTTCATATAATGGCATGATATTAACAAATTCCGTTTTTTTATTCCTCTATCATTAGATTTTGGTCACTTCACTTGTGGGTCATTCTGACTAAGGAATCCGCTAAATATTGTTCCCCCTGCCGTTCTGCAGTCATTGCTGTAACTTATTGCATAGAAACTACTCTGTTTATCATCTGATGAATTGTGATTTGTACGCTTTGGTTACCTATATTCTTTAGTAAGATCAGTTAAAAACAATCAGTCTGCAGTATCTGCTCCAGGGTTCCTAGAAACCATCTACAAAATGAGGCGGCTTCAGGAAACAATTTTCGGAATAAATTTCCAATTTTGTGCTCACTATGGAAAGCTTTAAGAAGGACAAATCTGAGTTCTAACTGGATGGCTTTTTTCGAGGATAACGCTGGAAGTTATTTGAACCACCATGGCACATCCAGTAATTAATACCGCCGTATTTTTACTTCCCTTTTTTTTCGTGATAAAATTTCATTTTCATGCACAGGTCACAACTGGAAAAGCACAAAGTTCTTTGTCGTTTCCGCGTTTTATTTGCTGAAACAAAATGTCAGCCATGCCACCAAAGAAGCGGTTGTATCGTGTTGACTGTTTAAGCGTCCATACTACTAGTCGCTGTGCGAACGCTAGTGGGGCTCGAGATTGAACCCCAAGGCAGAATAGAACGATCGGTGAAACGTCTATCCGCTCCCGCTCCCATTTAGCTCGTAGTATGTTTTTATAACTAGGAATTTTTGCAAGTTTTTTCAACATCGTTTAGTGTCGCTCAATGTAATTCATCTTAAAGCAACTGTGCAACAACCCAGTAAGCAATATATTCTCAGTTATAATGTATAGTCCTTCCAAAGAATGGCTTTATACTGTTCTTATCTGTTGTTTTAAGGGCTTTTAGAGAACGTTTTTCATCTTTATCTCTTAGGCAGGAAATAGTAAACTCGAAATTTGTTTTTTTTAACAGTTGGCAGCTTTATTTTTTAATGTTTTTCCTCCCATCATATCTTAGGCCGATCTCTGTTTGCGTGATGGTGTTCATCCATGGCTGTCCGGTAATTACTGAACCATTTTTGGTTTGGCACTTTTCATTTTTTTTCTTATTAGCTGGCTCAATTATTTTAAGTATTTGCATAACCGCTCCACCTATATTCCTTAAGGACCTACGGATCGCATACGTTTTCTTAACAACCTAATATCCTCGTCTGAATCACCGATTCTCCACGCTCAGCAATGTAAGTTATTCCAAATGTTTATCTATTTCTGCAGTTTTTATGTATAGGTTTCTGCAAAATTACATTATTCCTGAAAACTCGGACAAGGAATTTAATGATAAAAATGCTTAGTCACTGTTTTCCTAATTTCTGTTCGACCAGACTGTATGTACTATTACTGTAAAAGAAATAGCTCACCGGTACTTGAAATATTTGTTGCTCGATATCACCGTTCCATTTAATGATATTTTAGTCTACCACTTACCATGTGCTGTTTGTGCGTGTCAGGCCATGACTACCGCAGCATCGTCGGTTTGCTTACCAAAATGGCCTCTAGCACAATTTTTTTCCTGAACATTGCTGCAAATGGTATGTCACCTAAGTCCTGTCTTATTAGGACAAATTTTCACTCATGCTCTCATAACCGACGCTAAGAAGCATCTTGCCTACGTTTCCTCTTGTGATTCCGTCATTTTCAGTACGCTGAATACCTAGTGTTGGACGCTGATTATATGCAGCAATAAGTAATATCCTAATATCCTCCTTTTTAACAGATGTCCTGACATGGTCTGGTAAGACAATACGCTTGTTTTTGAAGCTCCCGAATTCAGTATCGCTGTCTTCACCCTATGCCTCTCTTTACGTACTTTAAATACAGTGCATTAAACCTGTCTAACTTAATATGTTTCTCTAGGATACGTTTACTGGACTGGTACGCATAGTTTTATCTGTTAAAATTCCTGGTCATGAACATGTCAAGCCATTTCTTTCTTTTTCATCTGACTGTCGCCATGTGGTCATAATTGCTGTTGGATGTGATACGCGCATCCAATAGATGTTGGGTGTATTTATTTACAAACATCAGTTAGACTTTTTAGACCTTACTTTATTTACCCTGGCCGTTTGTTTTCACACTTCTCGCTCCTGATCACTCGAACACATTGGGCTCTGTGCCCGCAGCTAGCAAGACAATGGCTTCTGAATGGTTTCGCAGGCCAGCTCTGGGAACAGCTGAGTTTTTGATCACCTCAATGATGCAACTTAATGTGGTACTGTAAAGTCAGATTTTTGGCCTAAGAGCTGTACTCTTCTCTATCTATGTGCTTGCAGTTCCGCAGAATCCTGAAAGGAATTTTGACGCTCCGCAACACTATTGGTCTTCTTGGGATGCAATAGCCAGTCTTGATATTGCCGGATTTTAATACCTTAAGGGAACTTATTTGGTTTGAGTCCGTTTGCTTTGCAGAAAAAGTATCAGTGCCAATCTTCAGTTCTTAAGTTTCAAATTATTTTCGTCTCTTTGTATAGCCAATGAAACAGAAGTATTCCCCACAGCCGCGGGCTCATTGTTGGTAAGTGGAAAAGCATTCCATTGGATTCATTGCCCTTGGATCTCCCTAGTAATAGGTGGGCTTTATGAATTGACTTTTAGAAAGATACACTACAGTGGTTAAGGATGCCTTCTAATACCGATGCCTCTGATATCATGGTCGGAGAGCGGAGGTGTCTTATTGCCAGGTTGTTTGCAGTAAAGGTTCAAGGCCATCCGTCATGCAATTCCTGGTTCCGCCGTATTCTATTCTTTGCGCATTTAGTTGCTTTTGGTCAGGAGGTATAGGACTTCTGGTCCAACTGATAGTACTTTCTTCGAGGGCAACGAGCATTCCTACTGCCTTCAAATGGACACTATGATGACTTTTATGCGAATTAGCTTATAGAAAAGCAACTTCGCGCCATAACCTTTCTCTCTCCCTCTCATTCTTCTAATACACCATCTCGTCGGGGCCTGATAACGTCACGACGGTTAGGTATGGATAGTAGTGCAATAGCTAACATCTAACCAACCCGTCTACGTGTGATGCATGATCTAATTCTTACAGGTCGACCGTTGTTACCGATGAGGTCCCCAGTGTGACTCGCAGCAGAGTGGCACGGGGATTGTGACCTGCGAGGGAATTAGTTTATATTGAAAGTAGACTTGCACACCATCTGCAGCACTTTCTCCCTCCTCACTCACCTGGGCCCGGTGTCGATGCAGGGTCAAGAAGACCGGAGTCGGGATCGGGCGCGGCGTAAGCCTGTGCTTAGGCGTGTCATGGCCCACGTGTGGCGGCGGAGCATACCCCGATAACGCTCGAAGAACACTGATCTATCCCCACCAACGAGTCTGCCGTGTAAGCTGTTGAGTTAGATCCAAGAGTGGCATCACTGAAGCCTACGGTTTTCTAAACAACCATTCGCATTTCCAGAATCCCTACCACTGATGAATTTTCAGGGACTTGTAAGGGTTTCGTTCATCAAGTTTCTAGACCTCTACCTATTCTATCCTCACCCTGTCCCATCTTTAGCCACGAACCCCTTACAATTGACGGCCGCTACCCACAGTGCAGTAAAACCCAATTATTCAAGCCTTTCTTGGAGACCAACCATATTTTTATTGCTTATTGGTGGTTGCCTTTTCTGCTCATTCGCCTCCTTTTAACAGCCGTATTCTTCGCTGCTCTTATTTTGAATTATTTCTTTTTCCATCTGTCCATCCTGCTATAGTCTACATTGGAGGTGGCGTGGGATTTGTTATTAGGCAAACGCGAGTTCAACGGCACTAACATAACCTGCGTAGATGCTGATAATGTACGTCGATTATATCGCTCTTTACCTTTTGTCCGCTTACTCTTTTTCTTGTTTGCTCTTTCTCAAAAGCGTAGTCCGAAATCAGTTTTTTTTACATATAAAGACGGCGTTCCGTCCGCCGAACTTCTTTCATTATATCCAGCAATCCTTCCTAGCCCACACTTTGTAACTTGGTTCGCCTCTAGACCCACTCGACTCTTCCGTGAAAAAGAGTTGACAAAAAGCAGCATTCTGCTGTGGATCGAAACTCGAGGAGAACTGGCCGAACTCCTTGCAGAACTTATGCATTAACCAGTCTTTGCTGATTTCATAGTCATTGGCTTCTGCTTGCTTATGCCCTTTAATTTTACTAACTTGTGCCGACATCCTACATCATCATTGCTGTCAGTTATGAATTTTTTCCGTCGTAGTGTCTACTGTGTGATATAAGGAGTGCATCGTGTTTACCGAACGAACTTTTCGTCTGAGGACAAAGACAGTGTATGTTCAGTCCTTCTGAGCCTGTACATGGGTTTGGGCAGATGCATACAGGCAACGTTTAATAGTGCGGTAGTAGCTCATTTTCGATCCTGTATCGGTGCAGCAAAAGGTGTCAGGTTTGGAATTCCGACCTGGGCCTGAAACCATGGTGCCTCTTAAGTTCTTTTTACCTTCCTAATTTTACAGTTTAAAAACCTGCTTTCGCAACGGACTGCCGGCTGGTCGGAGCAGCGTTCTCTGGAGCTTCTGCAGTCCTTCATGGATCGGATCCTCCAATCAATTAACTCTGCTTCCTTCGCATCTGCGATAATCGCCGATATCTTTTCCACTTATCTCAGTTTCCATGTAAGCGCCACCCCCGCCACGCCCATCCCCCACCAACGTTCTGCGAGCTGGTGTCTCACATTTACCCATCTCAACGCGCGTCTTTGCGCTTTCTGTCTCTCACCCTCCTCTCGCCCTGCAGACGTCCCAGTTTTCGCAAGGTCTGCCCGTTTCTATGACACCCTCAATTAAGCGGTTGATGGTGCACACTTCTGACCGATCGCACCTCGTGCATGCCCTCCTCGGACTGCTCTGTGAGGCGAGTAAGTCACTTTCCTGTCTTTGGTTTGGTTTGGAACTAAGCGGTTAAGGGTGCTTTGAGTGCACCCTACAGTTTTGGGTGCGTCGACAATTTGTGTATTGGTGCCTGCCTCATTTTATGTGATACTGACGCCGTCATAGTGATTGTGCGTGTCTACTTGAAGTGCTCCTCGCCTACCTTGCTCGATGATATAACGGATCACGGTGTATTTATTATAGGGCGATGCGGAACTACTCAGTAGTTGTTGGTTCAATGGACACCCATCGTTATTTATTCACTATTTCAACTCGACTGTTCCGTTGGGTGCAAAATGCATTTTTTATGGCTATCAGTTTCTAACATTCAAACAAACAATTAAAATGGAAATGTGAAAATGACCTTCAGAATGCTGTGTCCGTACCACCAACTGTCCTTTTACTACTCTGAATAGGTTTTATTCCTCTTTTCTACGCTTCCAGCGTGTTCTGGCCGACGGAGCGGGTGGTGTGTCGACCTAGTGTAACATTGATATTTAGGAACCGGCTGGAGCGCGCTTTTTGCGGATTCTGCGCTCTGCATGACGAGACCCTGGTGGGATAGCGTTTAATGTTCGCAAAAGCCCATTTGGGGTACTCATTGGTATATGTTTGTCAAAATGCCTTCAATGTTGTATTTGAGAAGGTCCTCTGGCATGGACTGGCGGACGTTAACTCATACACAACAAGCCGCCAATAACACAAATCAGCGGGTAGCAAACCTGACAAAATATTGGTTGTTAGGCCTCAGCCATCAGATAATAGAAGACGGTAGTGTAGCCTGAACTTTACCAATGAAATGTTAACTGAACTTCGAAACTATGATCTCTGTTAGAAAGTATTACTTAGTTGGTTTTACGTTAGTAATCATCATGCAGCATAGCCCAATGTTATTTCCGTTGCGCCACTATGCCGGTTCTTCAGTGCATGTTTTTCTTTTCTGCAAAATCTAATTCGCTAAAAAGGACTGTTAAATCATTATACACTTACTGATTTTCGATTTTATGTAACTCTAAACATATTTCATAGAAAGCATGCAAAAATATCAATTTTTTATTTTGCCGCAAATTACGTGTTCTTACATTTTTATACTCGAAGATATGGCATTTTCGGTTTAGAAAAAATTTTCCGAAAGGATATTTTAATGACCTCGAAATGTTTTTTCAAATAGCATCTTGCCCGTCCGTTTATTAACTTAGTCCATCTCCACTTTTCCTTTCCCGAAAGTAATATATTGCCCCAAGTTTCTTTAGGAAGTATGTTTTTGCAAGTGTTTTTTTCTCTCTTTTTCCAGAACACAATCAAGGTGACTTTGTCCTAGCCATTCTGCGAGACTGTGAGGGACCTCTCCGTGCAGAATTTACAAGGTAGTTGTCAAAACCCACTTCTTTTTTATCTCAGGGATAGACCACTAACCTGAAGTTTTAATCAAACCTGCAAGTTTTTGTACAGTATGCCTCATTAGCGCAAAATGTAAATCGTGCTAAATCCTGCAGATGGTAGATCCTCGAGTTTGAAGCGCGTAGAAGGGGCCGTTTTGCTTTATCAACCACTGCGCCCCCACCCGCTTCCGGTCGTCTTGACTATGTCTTCCCATCAACTCCTGGTAAGGATGGAGAGCGTGCGGTCCATACTGCCTTGCTATACAGAAATGCAAGCGAAAGTCGAAGTCCTGCATCCACTCACTGGGGAACACAATGGACATCGTTGTGTACGACTTTTTTTGATGAATCCTTTCCTGCTCACTAAATCTTTTGCATTGAGTTCCCCTCTCCTGACTCTTATTTTGGAGTTTTTAAAAATATTTTCGAGGGCAAATAATCGATCGCAGCAACCTCTAACAAGACCTAGTTAAAAAATGAGGATGTGTGAGGTTGTCGAGGGACACAACTGCATTTTTAGCTTTAAGTTAAATGCTGGCGAATAATAAAAAAACGCCTAGCTTACGGTTTACCAGCATAACTGACTGCGGCTTGGAGCTGCTCTTTCCGTGAACTTCTAAATGGCCTCGAATAGTTTTTTTTATTGGTAACGGTTCACGGCTGCCTTGTACTAATTCCTGCCCAGTAAAAGATAAAGCATTGATTAGAAGGGGTTCTGATGGTCTTCAAAGCAACCATTTAGTAGGCGATACTTTATTCTGAAATACCCAACCTTGTTCTGAGGTTGTACAAGTTGGGTGCGCAAAGTTGTACGTTTGTGCGCTATTTGTATGTGGTGTTTTTTAGCTGTCTTTTGACGAACTCAGCTACATTCTTTACATACGGGAGGGTTTGCCAGTTTGTTGGTTTTGACGCCTGCGAGATTGTAGCTCTGGAAAAACATTTTTCTTTGAACTGTCGTCGTCGTCGCATGCATCGATGGACAAAGGCATGACTGTAAGCCGTTATCGTCTTAATTGCAAGTTAACTAAGTAACCACAGCCTGTTTGGCATAGCCAAGGACGAGTATTCAAAGGTTACAGAGCACGCGCATTTCGATTTTCAGTTGAGAAATGCTTGCGTTGTTTCACCCCGTACGAACCACTTGATTGTAGTAGTATGAGGGACTAGTTCGTTTGCATTGACCTACAGTTTTATGGCCAGGCAGCGTTCCCGTGCATTTAATTATCACTTACAGTTTGCTTTTTCTCTTCGCTGGAAGCGCGACGAGTCTGGTGCAGGGTTAGGTTTTTTATTTTTTGGGAAAATGGCAAACTGAAAAATTGTGATTTTGATTTCATGTTTTCCAGGTCTTTTCATGAAGTACCCCAGCCACTTGTCTGAGGTAGCTATTAAGGGTGCATAGCTGAATTGAACGCTCAGAAAGAGTGGTTCGCTGCAGCCGATTATGTTCCACATGCAGTTTTCCAACCACCATTCGAGGACTATTGACACCTTGAAACTCCGCAAATCGACTGACATAGTTAACTCGTGGGTCACTATGAGAATCGTAACAGAAAAGTAGTCGCTCTTCACATCGCCTACGGTTCATTCCTTTTTTGCCTTTATACACATCGGAAGTGGTGTATGCTTAAGAGAATTTCAAAATCAGTACAAAGCGAACTGAGGATTCTGAAGCTTATGAATGGCGCTACTTCGCGCAGTTCTAACAACAGAACCAAAGTTTTTTATGAGCTCTGAGCGCTAGAAACCCAACTTTCAGTCATTCATATTTTTGGCGGCTTCGTACGCCTCAACCTGCCAATCTGTGTTAGCACTTTCTCTGTATTCTCAATAACCTCATAAAATGTGCCCACTGCTCTCTTTCAGAAAACAATTCTGCTTCATACCACGTATCCTATGTTCTATCTCGTGACGTTCTGCTTTTGATTCCTCTATAGGTTTTCACTATAGTTCTCCTCCTTACCACAAATTTCGTGCCCTGTCGCAGGCCCTTCGAAACTGGCTTTCGCTTATTTGTCTTGGCCGCCAGTTGGAATACCGGCGTTCAAGTCGCTCTTTCAATTTTAGTCCAGAATTTTAGCAGGTCGATACGACACGTCGATGGTAACACTTCTTATGAGCACCTAACATAGACATGTATTGTGAAAACGAGATGTTGTGCATTCTCGAGCCCCATCCGCAGCCATACAGTGCGTACTATTATAGGCAGAGGAACGTTAACAAAACAGACAAGGGAGACTGGAATCGCCATTTCTGGCTTATTAACCGTCATCAGCGTTGGACTTCTGGCCAGCAGGTCGCGAGTTCGAGCCTCGAGTGGTTGGGTATGGTTGGCCGATAAGCCAGAAATTGCCGATTTCAGTCCCCCCTTTTTTTTGTCTGGTATATTCTTCTGCCTCTTATACTAACTGCTGTGTGGCAGCTGACGGGGTCCGAGAGTAGGCCACAAGGTACTGCGGGACACGTGAGTCTCGTAACCGATCGGTGAGCACCCGTTCACCAATTTTATGCGTACTTTCCCTATAATATGTTTAGTTTTGTAGGGGCATCTAAAATCAATGAGGAAATGTCTAATACGTCTGTAATCGTTCTTTAATGATTAGCATTTTTGCAGGCAACCGTAGAGGCGTGCGTTCGAAAGCCGACATTCTGTTGCGCTTGAAATATCTGGGAAATATACTGTACCATAATAAATTATACAAATCAACGTTTAAAGTCATTTCTAACCGCAATAGAATTCCGGATTTTAGTTTGTGTCGTGATGTTCACTATCTACTTAACTTATTTGTTTTGTAAATCTCCGGTTTTTGTGAACGGTGTCCATCCAATACTGGACTAATTTCCGATCCATTTTCGTTGCCTTCACTACGTGTTCCAATTGTTTTGGTGTTAGAAGATGGGATCAAGAGTTCAATTATAGTTTTCCTGGTTCCATCGGGGCTGACTGTCTTTATAATCAAATGGTTCTTTGTGTCAGTCTTTTCAAGCGACCCTATTCGTGTATTTTAGACAGGCCTGTCATCTTACTGAGGCTTGGCGACCTGAGAGTTACGGCGTTCTAACCTTCCTCTTCGCGACGAAGGTACGTTTGACATTCAGTACGATTGGTTTCACTTTTCTGTGCAACTTTGTATCTTGTCTGAGAAAATCTTAACATTTTATCCTAAATGCACTCCCAATAATTTATTTTAAGGGTGGTTTGTCGAAAGTAGCAGTCTTAGATTACTTATCTTCAGACCAATAGGTCACATATGGAGCTATATCACAAGGCACAGATACACTTCATCCCTCTCCCTGCTGCAAGAATACTGTCCAATTTGTCATCTCCACTATGGTGGACGAAAAGTCCCATGTTAGATCATGCTTTTCTCCCTTATGTAAGTAGGGGGTGGTTTTTGGTGTAGCGTGGTACATGAATTTAAAATGAGGTTGCTTACGTGACAAGCGCAGACGGGCTGCTCAGCTTTATCAGTCACTGCGCTCAATCTCGTCACCTGTTGGTTGACAGGAGAGAAGGAGTGAGACCGACACTTAGTAATCCGTCCCCACGGCAATTTGTGTAATCCTCACTATAATAAATCTGATGCATTTCGATCTATCATGATCTGCTATGAGTCCCGTCTTGGAAGACTGCCAACTGGGGGCATAACTCGGTCCTCCTCAGGGCTGGGATTGAGGGTGCAATGGCTCCTTTTCCACGCAGCCTTTCTGGTATTCAAGGTGTTGTCTGATTCGTGCCGTCCTTATTATAGCCGGGTACGTGCAGATCGAGGTATGCCATTGGATAGCACGTGTACACGAATTGTTTAGCTTTGTCGGCCATCGCACCCGCGCCAACCTCCGGTCCTCCAGCTCTGGCTATCGGGACAAAGTGGACGCGAGGTCCACCTTGCTTAATTTGAGACACTGTTCTACTACTTATACTACTACTACTACTAATATTATTATTATTAAATCTCCAGAATGGGCCCTGGCTTCTATTAAAAATAACAGTTCACGACTCGCCTGACAGGTTTTAGGTGACCAAATTCCTTATGTGCTCAAAATCTACGGTAGCCGAGAATTTCTTTGACATCATTATCGCATGGCGTGACCCAGAGAATAGTGACAGCATATCTGGGATGATATATATATATATATATATATATACATATACATATATATATATATATATATACATATACATATACATATACATATATATATTGGCAGTTCGACCGTCGATTTTCGACGAGGTCCACTGTATGCTCCACACCAGGTGGTGCAGGGACGGTGACTTGCGCGTGAATTAGTTTTTAAGTGATAGTAGCCTTGCGCTGCAGCTACTGCATTCTCTCCTCCTCCCCCACCCGAGTCCGGTGTCAAGACAGAGTCAAGAAGACCGGAGATGGGAGAGGGCGCAGGTGGCTGGCGCGGCCTAAGCTGCCCCTAGGGCGTGCCACCACACCTGGCTCGGATCCCACGGAGTGGGAGTGCCATAAAGGCCACATTAAGAAGGAGCCATTGCAACCTGACTCTCAGTCCGCCAGTCAGCCACTCCACACAAAACACACATTGGGCTGACCACGCGGTCCGAGTTATCCCGTCAGTTGGCAACCTTCCAAGCCACGGCTTTTAGCGCACCGTGATAGTTTCAACCGCGTCAGATTGTTTATAGTGAGGAAAAATACGCTGAGCTCTCGATCTAATCTCTTTCCCACTCCCCCACAATCAGACCACTGTCCGGAGCCAGTCAGTTGCCTGATGTGGGAGGGGCGCATTGGCTGACGGATCGGCGTACCTGTCTTCGCGCGCTACAGCACGACCTGGCCCCCATAACGCACACACACCAGGATTCACAAACTCAGGGGATATGGAGCAGCCATCGCAAAGACATTATACCGTACGTCCGACATAGGTACTAGCTAAACGCCCTGACACGTGTTTTGCCGATGTTTCTGCTGCTGCGTGAAACAGCAACGAGGGGTTCGGCTCCTCAGTGAGTCCCCCAGCGTTCTCTATGCGGTTTCTGGTATATGGACTCCAGAGAATAATGGGGAAATACTTTCTGAAAGTATTAAGTGCAGATGATTCAGATGATTCGGACTTGACTTTTTAGGGTCAGACCCGAAATTTTAATGAACATTTGGGTCGAAGACAATCAACCACTGTGGAATAACCATGTAATGTCCATTCTACAAACAAGTAGTATGAATCTTATATGGCAAAGACATTATACCTTTCTTCCGACATAGGTTCTAGCTACAAGCCCAGACACGCGTTTCGCCGATGTTTCTGCTGCTGCATGAAACAGCAACGAGGGGTTCGGCTCCTCAGTGGGTCCCCCAGCGTTCTCTATGCGGTTTCGTGGTTACGTGGTCATTCCACAGTGAAGTGAATCTGATTGGCCGATTTTTGCGTTCACACTTTCTTCATAGAACTATAGTTTGGGTTCAAAAACAACCTTACAGTTCGTAAAGTTAGACCGCCCTTCTCGCGTTTTACTACCTCCCCCTGCTCATTGCGAACTGTGTACAAGAACTCTGCATGCCTGAGTGAACATAAGCCTTTCGGGGTTGGTATGCGTGTAGTCATTTTAATATTTTTCAAACCATTGATTATAATAATACAAGTAGAACATTGCCAACAAAGACCAGGGAGATAAATGGCCGTTTCTGGTTTATTAGCCGTCATGGTCTTCCATACCCAACCCGAGGCTCGAAATCTTGACCTGTTGGTTAGAAGTCCAACGCTCTAAACATTTAGCCACAGGCTCCTGGTTTTGCCGGGTTATATCAAGAATATTCGTATTGGTTGGTAGGCGCAACACCTGTGATTTGGTTTAGCTGGCCGATGACGGCTACTAAGCCCGAACCGGCCATTCCAGTCTTCCTGGCCTTTGTTGGTAATATTTTTCTGCTTATCACACTAGCTCCTCTGCGGCTGTTGGCGGTGATCCAAACTGAGTCCCAAGACAAAATGGGACGAGTGAGTCTCCTAATCGATTGGTGAGCCCCTACCAACCCCTGCGAATACTGTACGCTTAGGGGCATTCCGTCCACTCGAATTTCGGCTCCCAGTGGGCTGCGCGAAATGTTATGACTACCTGTCCTAATTTATTGCTACTGATAATAACAGACGTCTATAGGAAATAATCAAGCAGTGCGCATTACAGCTATTTTGCTTCACTACGAAAATTTTGTTGCATTTTGCTGTTTGTAGGTTAACTTCTTCATTTATACAGGTCATATCAAACGAGATTTCTTCCGTCGTAATTTGTGATGACTACCCGGACTTGTGTGAAGGAGGACGAGGGGAGGAGAAGAGCGTGAGGTCCACTTTGTGGAATGCGTCCGTGTGTCACTTAAGCGCATATTCCTTGCTGTTAAAAAATCGAGGAGCTTTCGAACTATGACCGTGCACTAAAATCCGTAGCGTGGAAACCTACCGACATAACTTGGCCCTCCTCTGAGCACGGAGAGTCAGGCTTCTTACTGTCATCTTTACCGCACTGTCACTTTGTTCGGCGGGCTTTTGAAATTGAGCCGCCATCTTTTCTGCTCTCCATTCGCATGTGAATCCTCTTATATAATGAATTTAAACCCTATTTTTTTATTCGAACAACAAAAACGAGGTCATTAGCGCACGACGCTGGCAAAAGTTTGAAGTAAGTCCAAAATGATCGATATTTTGAGGCGCATTCACGGACGCTTCATCACGGTGAATGGAGGACTTTTTTTGCTGAAATTTTTGGAATTTTACTTTCAAAATAAAGCGTAGCCCTCTCTCTCTGGATACGAGCCGCCCCCTGTAATGTTTTTGTGAAATCCTGGTTCATCGTGTGCGGCCAATGTCGTGGTGGGACGCATAGCCAAAATGTTTAGTTTTTGTCAGCCACTCTGCTCGATATCCCTGTCTCTGTCTTGACACTGGGCTCAGGTGTGTGGAAGGGAGAGTGCGTTAGCTGCTGCGCAAAGCTGCTATCAAGCGCAATTCACCGTTTCTGCGCCCATCATGGTCTGGACGTCTTCCTTCGCGATTTTCAAACTATTTGAGAAAAGAAGCGGTGATTGGTATATGAGTTAGAGGTATATTTTCTTATGAAAGAATAATTCCCAGAAAATTCCTCCATTCGTTGTGAATCAGATTGCGCAAACGAACCACATAACACCGGAACATCATAACCGAATGGCCGAAGACTGCAACCATTGACCTTATGAAGAATCGTCCTTGAATGAATCGCAAAATGTAAATCAAATTGGACTTCCTTGAAAACGTGCGCTGATAACCTCATTATTGTGGTTCGAATAAACAAAGATTGTTAACATTCGGTGTATAATAGGCGAAACAGACCAACTGTCATATAAGAAAACTTACATGTGAATGGAGAGCAAAAAAATAGCGTCTGATTTTCGAAAGCTTGCTACCCTGTGTGTTATAAGGGAAGCCTTGTGCGCATCTGTTGCACTTCCCACTGTGTCTCATTTGCTATGCCATGTTCACGTACGAGTGAAGAGGGACGTAGATGCTTTGGCTATCGAGGGCCTCGCCCGCCCCCTCCGCTAGGCCTCACTCACAGGCTTGCTAGATAACGCATTCTTGATGAAATTTTGTTGACTTGACGTGACTGTGACGGGGCCAATATGCACACTCACCTGCAGTCTTTTCAAATGGTCGTCCAGGTATCTTAAAATAGCGTAAGATCCGATATACACACGGAAACTCGATAACGCAGTCTCCTTTAATGGCTCCCGCCTCAGCGCAAAACGTCTTGCTGCCTTACTTCTACAAAGACTGTCAAAAAGCATATTAAGCATTGTTCTTTCTGACTGATCAGGATCGCGACGTTCATTAAAGTTGTTTTTTCCTCTTAAAGCATATCTTATTATCATATTCGCTGGTGCGCTAGTTTTACCACACCTTGCCTGCAATATTTATTTTCATCTTTGTGGCATCGTTTGTTTTGTGCCATGCTCCTCTGTTCCACGGCCCGCAGTAGTTCCTATTAGCGTGAAACTGAGACTTGCTGCCAATCCGTCTGTTGCACGGTGCGAGTCGTCTCTCAGGCTGGTGCATTTACGGCTGCGACCTTTGGACTTTTAGGCATAGGTATGACGTTACCACGCAGGTGCATTGCACGTCATCGAGTCATTATTTAAAAGTTTCGCAACGTACGACCGGTCTGTTGATTGTTGGGCGCCAAATATTTCGCTGTATTTACCTTTGTAGTTGGCTGAGTGTTCGAAACATGATTTTAGTGTCCCTGCCTTGGTTACTTTTAAGAAAACTGGAATTTCCTCCTTATTGATTGCCGCCATTTTATGCCCCTCCAAATAAAGCATTATATGTTAACGAAAATGCCCCCTTCCTCAATTTCAGCTCTCTTCGCTGGAATCCTCCCATCACTCTCTCCCTGCCGCGGCCGTCGTGGCTTTTCATCGACACCACACGGAGGAGTCCACACAGAGGTCTGTTCAATTTGCAAGCCTGTTGTTGGCCTTTCTGAAGGCGAACTGCGCAGAGGTGAGACACTGAACTAGTTCACTTTTTATATTGTTCGGGGCGACTAGTTTGCTTGCAAGAACAGAGGAACTGTCTCATTTCCCTCCCACTCTGTTTCAGATCCCTCGCGAGTGTCACGGTCTGTTGCGTGAAGTAGCCAAAACTCACAAAAGCTTCCTGAGTCGATCTCTCCTTTCAGCTATTGAGTCACTGTAAAGAGGAACCGTGTACCCATCTCTTTTTCATCTGAAAAAATATATATTTTTGATATCCAACTTCTCTCTTTTCTCCTACTCTCCCCACATATCACTGTATATTTGCAGGCGAACGCATTGACCCGTTTCCTTTCCTCTTTACAGAAATGGCGACGGGTGACTCCTTCATTGGTGCGCTTGATATCTCGCCCCTCTCTGATGACACGTTTGCGTATGTCCCCCCCCCTTCTCTGTGCTCAATTAACAACTTTTGTCCACGCGCTTGTTTTAACCTTATTGCACTCAACTTAGACTGCCTGTGCCACTTGCGTTTACTGCACTGGCAGATACGAAGCCAAGTCACTGTCCCTCCTCCCACTGCTGTTTTTCCGCAATTTAACTACCCACTTCCCACCCTACTGCCCACAAATTCCTTACCGAAACGGACGCACATTACTTTGACCGACCACCCTGTCCAAACTATCGTCCTTGGATGGTGCGGATGACAAACAACCAACCCTGACCGTTTGACCGTCGCGAACGACGACGACGATGCCCACCTTGTTCCTCGAGGAGTGGGCGCAGGACAGTGCTGGCTTGCGCGTGAATTAATTTATTAGTGAGACAAACTGGCGCAAAGTCTATCGCACACTCTTTCCTCGTCCACATTGCTCCATGTCAGAGCGAGTGGAGGTGGGCTCTGGCGCTTGTCACGCATGGCCTGGTTTGGTGGTACGCCCAGAGGTGGCTCCGGTCGCGCCAGCCACCTGCGCCCTCTCCCATCTCCGGTCTTCTTGACTCTGTCATGACACCGGGCTCAGGTGGGGGAGATGGACAGAGTGCGGTAGCTGCAGCGCAAGGCTACTATCACTTAAAACTAATTCACACGCAAGTCACCGTCTCTGCACCACCCTTCCATGGAGCATACGGTAGACATCGTCAGACTACGACTGTCGAACTTTTATCTTGAATGATTGAGAATGCCATAGAGGTTGCGCATAAGAAGACCTCAATGCAGCCGGACTTTCAATCATAAGTGGGATCATGAAATCTCGTTAGTTGACAACCTTGCAGATCACAATTTCCAGCGCGTAGTGATAGCTTCGAGCGTGTCGGATTTACCCTACGGAGGACTGCGCTTAGGTGCAGTGAGGATGAATTTGCCACTGTCAGCCTCTCACTCCCCCCTCCCGTGCACCAGTCGATTGTCCGAGCCAGCGGGTGCTGACTTTGGTACAGTGGCTGAAAACCAGGGTCTAAGTTATGCCCTCTCCCCCCGCTGCCAACCGTGTAGTGACAATATTTATTGGCTCTGTCTTGATATCGGGCACAGGTGGGTGAGGGAAAAGAGTGCGGTAGCTGTAGCGCAAGTCTACTACCATTTAAAACTAACCCAAGCCGAAGTCATCGTCCGTGCACCACCATGTTTGGAGCACACGTTGTGGACCTCGTCGAAATTTATGGTCAAGCTGTCTTCGTTTATGGGCTAGTGTGGGATGTACGGAGCCAGAGCACCCCGTGCTTCGAGCCAATTAGCGCAGCCCCCACTGTGGGATCCAAAGAAGCCATCACTTATTAGGTTGTCAAACTAGCAAGCAACCGTAACTAGATTACTTTGAGGTACCAATAAAATCGATGTGTTCCTTTTGTAGTGTGAATGAGTGCCTTATTTACTCTGGGGAGGCCAGACAACTCACGGAACCTCCGTTTTGCCTTGTTGCTAGCCCTTGGGGGTTGACTTAAGTTCTAAGCTATGTACATTGCTTGTGTCGAATCGCAGGTACTGGTCGATTGTATCGATGGCGGAATAAACCTGAACCTTTTATTATCGCAGTCTCCCAAACTTATCTACCTGTCTCCGATGCAAGACATTTCACCCTAAGAAATAAAAAACAGTATTATACTATGTTAAGGATAGGTCTTTTGAGGTTTCCTGTTAGGTTTTGCGTAGTTATTTGAAGGGACGAACGGGATAACTGTCCGATACTTTAGTTTGTTGATTTTTTTCAGCTAACGCTTATAATTATAATGTTGTAACCTCAGTTATGTCTGTATTTTATGTGCGTAAACGATCGGGTTGCGGGATCTGCTCGTACCATTGTGCTTTGGGGCTCGACCTAGAGGCAGCAGGCAGTCATGCAGTGACGAGTGATATAAGCAGAAGGACATTACCGAGCGTACTATGTCCCTACAGCATACCTACTAGCTAAAGCTCACAATTGTAGTCCACACATTCACTATACGGGCTCCGGAATGGCATGTGTAATATTATTCTCACAAGACTGTGCAACCGATGGGGTACATTTAAAGTGTCAGGTTTCCTTAAGCTGGGAACCATTAACCAGAGCTTCCAGACCTCTTGAAGTGTGCTTGCGCTTTTTGACGCTGTTTACTGACTCTGCTAGGTATTAATTACAGTGTATTTTGAATTACAGGATGTCTGTTGATGGTGATCTGAGCTATGCGTCCCTGCACCCACTCGTACGCCAACCAAAGGTTTAAATAATCCGGGACTTTAAACTGGACCCCTTGGTTATTTACTACTGATAGCATATCAAAAGTTAAAACAGACACCGAACAGGAGGTATGATCAGAGGGGGTTTGGAAGGGAGGAGAAGGCGCCTGACAATGAGTTATGTTTCTGTTTCGTCGCTCTAGCGTGACGTGGCAGGATGGGAGAAGGAGCATACTAGATTCATTTTGGGCCTCGGGAGCCGGTATAGACGCTTTATGCGAATATAAAACTGGATTCGCTAACCGTATGGCAGATCATTAGGTGGAAGGACTCCCTGTTACATTGATTGCTCTCGGGAATATTAATTAACGTGACAGGTACGTTTACTGGCTTAAATGCGGTACAAAAGATCCCTGTCAAGTTTTGCCTTGGAGTCGGTGTTGAACCATGACTGGCCGAAGGTGACTATTATATAGTTAACAACCGTTTTTATTCGCCTCCTCTTTGTCAAAATTGACCATCGGAGTCCATAAATAATAAATAAAGGACGCAGAAGATGGCCGATCCCTTCGTTGTGCAAGACGAGAAATAATCTCAAAATTTTTACGCGCATTTGTGACATCCAATCCGCAGTGCAACCTGAGGACAACAATAAGCTATCGTTTATAGACATCCTGACATACCGAAGGGTCAATGGGAGGCTGAAGATTATTATATACAGTGTCGTATACTTTGGAGGTATCCCAAGCAGTTCAGTTAATCAGTTAATTGCTCATTACTTGCAACCACTGAAAATTGGCGTCGTCACAGACTTTAGCATGTCCCAAGTAAACCTTAGAGCTCGACCTAGAGCACTTATAAGCAGTCGCATAGTGATTAGTAATATAAGCATAATGGCACTGCTGACAAGGAGAGGAAAGACTGGAATGATCATTTTTGCCTTATTAGTCGTCAAGCCAGCCATACCCAACTCCGGATTTGTAACTGTCGAGGCTCACTGATGGTGGCTAATAAACCAGAAACGGGCTTTCAAGTCTTCTTGGTCTTTGCCTGTAATGTAATTCTGCATTGTTATCCGTTGTGCGGAGCCATAAATTAATTCCCATGACTTAACGGGACGAGCATATACCATACCGCGATAGGTGAACGTCCTCTACCATAGGTAATTTCCCGATCGTAACGGACAGAACAACAGCGTGTGGCTCAGTAGTTTCAGCGTTGGACTTTGAATCAATAGAGCCTGGGTTTGACCCCCAGTGGTTGCATGCCTGATGTTTGGTAGGGCGGACTGATGACGGCTAATAAGCCAGAAATGTCCATTACAAACCCCACTGGTCATCTCATATGAGCTTGTTTGACGAAGACAGTGGATACTATGTCCATGCTGTTTCGGGCTTTGTCCTTGTCCTCATTAGCTATTAATACAACACGCCAGTACTTTCGGTTGAGCCCGACATCAGTGCGTCCTACCGCTGGATGACGCAACTAGTTTTCTCTGGAATTCCAATTAAATCAATGCGCGCCCTCCTCGGGGTTGTGAATTCTTGATAAAAAGGGGCTTAATTTACAATTGTTTTAAATCGACCGTTTCCGGAAACTTAAGTGATTTGACTCAGCATTTAAAACCTTCAAGAAGTGCATCCACCTGGAAGACTAGTTCCTTCAACGATATTATCTGGGGTAATTAGAGATGTCCTCAGTCAACTTTTTGTGACTGCACACCTTCAGAGAATTGTTCGTTTCGGTTTTGGGGCACTTGAATGAAGGCAACAAATTATGCGAGATACCTACGGAGTGAGCTTAAGTTCTCCTGATCTCATCGCACTGCTGTCCTACTCAGTCAAAGGACATGACCGAGCTTTGATTACCCACTTAGTGTAAGACTTACGATCTTTGGGGATTTTATTTCGGCTTTGATTTAGAAACCAACCTGTGGTGTGTTTTAGGGCGTGTATGCAAATGCTCACAATCAGTACGCTCAGTTATGATC
Source organism: Schistocephalus solidus (assembly GCA_017591395.1). NCBI lineage: Eukaryota > Metazoa > Platyhelminthes > Cestoda > Diphyllobothriidea > Diphyllobothriidae > Schistocephalus > Schistocephalus solidus. The sequence continues at coordinate 45,546 of WEDG01003719.1, read as the reverse complement.
TGGTTAAGCTTTAGACTCCCATCGTTTGATCACTAGGTACTTTTTCTTGGAATAATTTTGCTTTTTGCCATGCGGCAGTAATACTTGTGCGAGCAAAAAACCGAGTTAGGGGACACAAGGGAAAAGACCGAGGTTCGATGGCTGTAACGAGGATTCATGAGTGTGAATGCTTCAAAACTGTTTCAAACTGAATGAGATTGGGAGCAGAGAGTGCTGCCAGATAAACTGTCTGAGTCAGCCTCATCCGAGGACGTCCAACTGGCGCACAGTCTTTCACCGACGGATATAAAGAAGACGTAAATGCAGGTGTTAGGGTATGAAGCCTTGTTCGGCACAATCGATGCGAACTCGTCCAGAAGGGACTGATGGGTCACAGACTTAAACTTGCGTCTGTTGCTTCGACAGGCCGAGTCCATATCCTACTCTTAATGGCGATTTGCGATATGCCGGCAAAATTTGCATAGTACTAATAACAGACACTGATGCGATCTACTGTTATGGTGCTCCACGCGTTTGGTGCGCTTGTCGCCCGTGCATGTTGCATCTGAGGTCGACTCAGTTACCTTCATCAGTATGCTGCCACCTGTTGGTGAGGGTTTTACTTGCTCCGTCACCGCATGCGGACCAGGTGGACTGCCATCCCATCAGAGCAGCTGCACTTTTAGTTCTGTGACGCTCTTTTCTGCGTGCTTTTGCGAGGGTAAAACACGCTTCGGGGCGGTTTTACTGAAGTAGTCTGGGTTTTTCGCACCCTACCTTTCTTTTGGTGGCACTGACCTGCCCACTTTTCAGTTGTTGCGATTACTGCCAAAGGTCTTCACGGTTAGATAATGAAATTAGAGTGCACCCCTAAGTAATACCCACTTCTCAGTCATTAAGCAGCATGGGATACCGCTATTGCTCAGAGGGGAAATTTTTGCCGAGGTTCTTAATTCTGAATGATGTTGTATTACTGCGACATTTCTCGAATAAAGCCCAAGGATCACGATTAAACCTTGGCAAGACAAAGAGACACGCAACTTGTGTGAACTCCGCGGTCTAACTGACAGCTAGGGTCACTTACGCTTGGGTCGTTCAATGCTTTCAGTTCAAAAAATTCCCGTCAATAGGTTACGTGCGTGTTTCTCCAGTTTGTATGCCGCACTCTATGCAACAGTTTGTGGAAGCGAGTAATTTGCGGTGCAGCGATTATTTCTCACATGGCCTGTAAGACCTGTGAAATAATTCGCCAGGCTCCAGTTTTGCTGTGGGTCTTGAGTGACTCAAGGAAGTTACCATTTCAACGGTAGCAGTGAGTATTAAACAGATTACTTCTTCCTACAGGGCAACGTCTAAGCTGTACCTACTTCTGTTTTTGTTATGTGTTTCCGAGGCTGAAGGAATGTGTTTTAGAAAATGCATCCTCCACTGGCACGGCAAAACTGCAAGCTTTAGCAGGGAGCTTGTCGTTAGTGAGCCGAAATGAGTTCTCTTAAAAGCCTATTGGCGACTTTTCTCAGACAAATGAGTTGCATTTCGATAACGTATAAATCTGGGGAGCTGTTAGTAAATGCCATTCAGGTAATGGGACTGTAAGTTGAGTACTGAGAACCCCATGGTTATGAGCTACGCGGAACCAATGTGCGAAAGTTTTCGAGGTGAGGCAGACTATGACAGAGAAAATGTAGAAAGTGAAAAAAACAGAGGGAGTAAGCAAGTTAGCTTTTTTTCGATCGCATCTGCCCTCTCCACAGGGTCATCACCTATTGCCGCTACCTCACTTGAACATTTATCGTGCCTTTTGTAGTTTGTTCTTAGGCCATTTAGTCGAAAAACATCTTTGTCCTCGTATTTGCGTGGGTGGCACGGCTGAGCAATAGTTGTCGTCGTAATTTTAAGCTTCGCGTTGCATCCGTAGCCTGAACCCTTCCTTGTCAACAGTTCGGAACGCAAGGAAACTCGTTCCGCAATGACGAAGGCAGGCATTTCGAATGTGATCAGGGCTGTTTACCTTCATCTATGCTTTTATTTATGTTACTTACTGATTGTGAGTTTCCATTCCTGCGTCCCGACACGCTCGGCTTGTAGAATTTACTGACTACGCCCGACCCTTTTCACTTATCCAGGGCCGGTATACTGTGTTCCCATCGGGTGGTTTTAACACTTACCGACTTCAGATCAATCTGCTACTCTCCACGCTTTAGAACATCCTTTTCTGTGTTCATGGATCTTGCATTGACTGTAAGTTATTGCTTCATCCCCCCACTTTTTCAGGGCTAAACGTGGTCCGCTGCTCAATTCGCGTACTATCTACGGTGGAGAACTCATGGCTCAGGCGTTGATGGTGGCTCAGCATACCGTTCCTCCGGATTTTGACGTGCACAGCATGCACTGTTACTTCCTCGGAAAAAGTACGTCAACTCACTCTTGTCTGACTCACTGTGACCCCTCCCCATTGCACCCACCGTTTCTTGTTGGCTCGACAGTTTGCACTTCTCTTATGAAATGTTTTCATATTTTCGGCTGCAACGCTGAATTTCTATACTTTGTTCAATTCGTTTGTCTTGTCGGGCTAGTATTGGGGGAATTGCAAGCGTCCCGTCTTCGGTCTTAAGAAAGATGACTTTGGGTTCAGCGTTAGTCCTATGTCTAGTTTCACCCTGAATTATGGTCTAAACGTTAAAGTTGGCTGTATAAGTACATTTATAGTTAACATCCTGTTTTTAACGCCTGTCCTCCGTTTCGTTGACTTTTACTTACCATACTGTATTTAAGATCGATTGTGTGTCCAAATAAATTCTCTAAAGTTCCTGATCGGCAACTGTCCCAAGACCAAACGCCACTCGTTGTTCATCTGTAAATTTTTCCCTTACTCACCAAAATCCGGTCGGATTTCTAGATAACAGTTCGTCGTAAAATAAAGAAAATAACTATGTTCGGGAGCCTTCTATTTATCTGTTAAAATAGTTTTATAAATCTCTGTTTTTCCTAAAGACTGGGTTTTAAATTTCGTCTTGCAAACTTGCAGACATCTGTGGTAACTGGTGGGTTCTCTATTTTGACCTAAAAGATGTCAGTATTTGTCTGCGTTTTTCACAAGAAAGACTGGCCCCGGAGTCCCTTTTTCAGCATTTTATTTTGACTGGAACAGGCTTTAAATTGTTTTCTTTTCAAGTATGAGCTTCTTCAAATCCGTCTCTAAATTATTGACGGCTCCTGAGATCGCTCATGCTGAAATACAGATTAAGGATTACACTTTCTCAATCGAACTGGGCACAAAAAATTCCGCTGGATATAGTAGCTTCTTTCCTGCAAACAAGTATTGGCAAAAATTGGAAAATCCTTGGTGTCCATTTGTAGCTTATTTGCCATCTTCAGCTAACCATTGTTCTGATCCCAGTGCGCGGTGACCTGGGATTCGGATCCGAACTCAAGGGATATTGAGCATTAAAAGGCACCCTTACACACTCACCCACAGTCGCTGTACTGTTTGGTCCGACCGAGAATATTGTTTTGTGTGACCTTTTCCCTCTGTACTCACTTCACTTTTCTATTTCCAATTTCACACTATCGGTCTTTCTATTCTCTAGCTGCCTTGGTTTGCTATTAAGTTGACCTTTTTTCTATAACGAGGCTGCGTTCTGAACTCTTCCTTGATGATCGTTCTTGTCGTTTCATGCTCGCGACACATAACTATCAGGCTTGGATTAGCAGTAAGTTTACATGAACTCCAGCCACGCCCACTTACAACTGCGCATTAGAAAAAAGGCCGGCAATTCATGGTTTCTATTTGGTGCACCACGTCTTAAATTTGGTTTGCTCACGTTGTCAAACTGGATTTTCTTTGCTTCCTACACGCAGTAGTTGTGGTCATAATCTCTGTGCCTTTTAAAGAATTTTGACTTAATCGGGAACATCAGTTTCCAGGAATCGCAAAAATTGGGAGTTTTTGACTACAACTGGTGAAATTTTCATTAATTGCTTTAGTTTACCTTTGAGCTACCTAATAGGCTTATTTAATCTGGCTCTCGATATTTTATATATCATTAATCATACCACGCTACTTTCTCGGGCTTCGTTCGACTGCTTTCTGGTCTGCGATTGTAGTCTACTTGATGATTTTCACTGCTTCGCTTGAAGTAGTGTGACAGTCAATGGTCTTCACACCTGTCGATTGCCGTTCTCCTTTTGCCACTGGACATGGAAGAAATTCCGTTGGTGTTATTGCTGCTTTAAAGGCATGGGGATGCTTACGAAGGCGTACTCACCATAAATGTTTCAGCCGGCTCCTGGTTGTAGTTATCGCGGTCGATGGCCCTTCATTGCGGTTAGTCATCGGCAGCGAAGCTGGGCCAAGCCCAGGAATGCATTTGAGGCCAAATTTTGCCACATTCACTCAAGCTCTTCGTTGGTCATCTTGAAACAGTCATTGGTCGAGATCAGGTTTAAGCGTGGAAAAATGCCTGACAATTTGGCCTTCAGACTGGCGCAGCCTGCGTCATCTCATTTGGTTACTCAGGAAAGCACGGCTTACTATTTGTGTTTCGGACCGCCGGCATAGTCGTTTTTGGAGGCGTGGTTTGAGAGACGAGTCGGAGAATAATGTGCAATCACTATTTATGAAACCCATCTAGGTCATGCATATTTGTGCTGCTCAAAGCCGTGTATCGCACCCTTTTCAAAGGATCATTATGATAGAAACCACTTATAGCCGCTGTTTAATCTTTGGACTGTTATGGTGCCGATTACAGAGGTTTCTATTAATGCCACAAGCGCCGAGTCGATTCGATTTTCGGCTCAATCTTTACTTTGTTCCTTTGGCAGACAGTTTGACCTAAAGATGGTTGAGGCTGTCAAAGACTTTCACCGTCAACTTTCCCTCGACAGATATCTCCGACGGTCAGACGCCAGGTGATGCTCTTCACCAAAGAGAAACGGGACAATCACGTTCCGTAACCTGATCGATAATCGCCCTCCCACTATACTTAATACGCTCAATCGCAGTCGTTAGGATAACAGGCCCTTGGCTCAATTATTGGACTTGAAACTGTCAACTGACTTGAGAGTGTGGGTTCGAATCCCAGGTTCAATTTAATTGCATTCCCTTTTTCTCAGGCAGTCCAACTCTACCCAACGCCTATAAAGTGCAGAAACTGCTCGAGAGTCGTAGTTTCTCACATCGAACGGTGGAGGCCTACCAACTGGACGAGAACCGGGTGAACACGAGTGTACCGGCTGCCTTCCGCATGGAATGTTCCTTCAAGGCCCCCGAAGAAGATGCTGCCAGTTTCGTTGGTCCCATGCCCAAGGTGCTGCCTCCGCAGAAATTGGGCAGCATCCTCAAGTTCATGGATAGCCTTGATCCGTACGCATATGTCCCTTATTTTTGTGAACCTCTTCTACATTGAGAAATAACATCCCCAAGGGTAGAGGAGACTGCAATGTGATCTGTCGTCTGTTGTCCGTCATCTTGTGGAAAGACCTTATATCTGGACCCCCGTCCAGATGGACATTGAAATGAGAGCACTATGATTCGAACTGTGACGGCAACCAAGTCAGAAGTGTTCATTCTAATTTCACCTTTATTTACTCAGGATACTTTTGGGTTATATACCGGTCTTCTCTATCCTACCTGCTGCATGGAATCTAGATAGGAGCTCCAGGCAGGGTGGAACCTTCAGTGAGCGCTAGCCCCATGCGACTATTCTATCCTGGACGTAAGCCAGCCTCATCGCCACAAATTAAGTTGTGCGAAGTGTTTTATCCTCGCTATGCGCACCGTATTCAATATACCGCTGAATCTTATTATTCAAGCAAAGTATTGAACAACGGAAACACATCGCACACTTTGCCGTGAATTTACGCAGCCCATTTGGGCCACCGCTTCGCTTCATCAAATGCTGGTGGTTGTTCAGTTCATTTTTATTAAGGGAAGAATAGACGAACGCCTTTTAATTCTCTTTTGTGCAAAAAGGTTGAATAAACTGTACGAATATATAAAAAAAGGTGATTGTTCATTCATCGCATGAAACAAACAACTGTCCGAAAACTTAAAAGTATAAACAGCAGATCGTACTTCATTCTTAACAGTAGTATGTTCATACTCGATGGACATATATCATCGTTGTGTTAAGTCGGTGGGTGCGTGCCTGGTATATCAATAGGTTGATGCGTGTCGAGCTTAAATATAAATGAATCCATACATGAGGAGCGAATAACATCCACGGACCGAGCATTCCGCGCTGCGACCACTATTACTGAAAAAATTTGCGTTCAATGCTCCTATTTTTGCTGTTAAGTGGATTAGTTCGCAAAGTTGTCGTGTTAGCATTGGTGAAAAAAGATCGTCCCGGACAAAACAACAGTTCAGATAATGCACGATGTGGAAAGTTAGTATGAAACCCCCATTTTACCTAACTATAGAAAAGAGAAAATATGTTGAGGATTGACTGCCTATTTTCATATGGCAGAATACAGACTTTTGAAAATTTTTGTGTCTCGCCTGTGAACTTTCTCTAGAGTCTGTTCAGGGTTTTCGTGCCTATATAGCTTTTTCCACATACCAATGCACAAGGGTTGCAACTCCTTTGGAAGAAGCTGTCTGTGGACGAAGAAGCAGAAGAAGAAGAAGAAGAAGAAGAAGAAGAAGAAGAAGAAGAAGAAGAAGAAGAAGAAGAAGAAGAAGAAGAAGAAGAAGAAGAAGAAGAAGAAGAAGAAGAAGAAGAAGAAGAAGAAGAAGAAGAAGAAGAAGAAGAAGAAGAAGAAGAAGAAGAAGAAGAAGAAGAAGAAGAAGAAGAAGAAGAAGAAGAAGAAGAAGAAGAAGAAGAAGAAGAAGAAGAAGAAGAAGAAGAAAAGAAAAAGAAGAAGAAGAAAGAAGAAGAAAAAGAAGAAGAAGAAGAAGAAGAAGAAGAAGACGAAGAAGAAGAGGCGATCACTGGAACGTGGTGTTTATTTGCCTGGCGTTTCGTATTCTCTTTCGAACCCATCGTCAGAGACAGTTGCAGAAAGGGGTACTTGGGGCACAAGTTGCGTAGTATTTATAATGCCTGGTTACCAGGCAACCATAGGCTTACTATCGCTGGCATTCCTCGTGTTTATCGCTGGGAGTTGTAGTTGATGCGATTATTGCTTTTTGGTACGTACCCGAGTCGTTAATGGCCGTGATTTCATCATCGTTGTCGATTCCTGGCGTGTTAATTACTCGGCCATTTGGCTCGCTGTCACCGGGACTGCTGGTCAAACGCATCCTCCCGCGTGGCTAGCAATTTTGCCCACGCAAAATCACAACACAGAATATGGAGCCGAGAGACCATTTTGCTTATTAATCGATTGTGGGCCAGAGAACCATTACTAAATCAGTTCACGGCTCATGTGGTTGTCAACCCTTGCGGGAATTTCAGCCTCGTAAAACTTGAAGGTGTGGCTGGGTTCCGTCGCATGAACTGCGACTTGAGAGTTAGTGTCTTTTCTACTCACTGCTGCCACATGCTCGGTCATTTGCGTGTGGAGTAGTCTCCCAGTTTCTCCGACATAGTTGCTTTGTCCGCATCTGCACCAGATTCGGTAAACGACTCCAGTCGTTTCTTGCCATGGTAGCCGGTCTTTTGGCCTCATTATTTTGCACCTGATAGTTGCGTCTGGTCGGTGTGCAACTCCAACTCCAAGCGGTATGAGAAGGTTCTTTACAAACGGTAGTGCTCGCCAAAATTTTTGGCTGGTGCAGTTCGGTTTCTCGGCTTGGTTGCGCATGCAACTGTCGACAAAGTTACGCGGGTAGCCGTTTACTCTGAACACCCGTCGAAGGTACTGAGATTCGGCAACCTTGTCTTCTGGTTCGCTGCAGTGGGTCGCAGTCTGCTGATATAGTGCCCGTACGCAACTTCGTTTGTGACTGATTGGATGGTTGCTGTTGAAGCTCACGTCTTGCGTTGTATTTGTCAATTTCTTGAATACTTTAGTTTTAAGACTACCATAATCTTTGCGACATACGAGGACATCAAGGAAGACTAACTGGTCGTTTTCTTCTGAATTCATCGTAACTCGATGTCAGGGAAGACGCCGTTGAGGTGTTCTTTGAATGCCAACATCTGATTCCGTTCGAGGATGACGAAGGTGTCGTCCACATACCGAGCCCAGAATTTTGGTCTGTGGTGCTGGACGACCAGTGATTCCAGCTGAGATTATTGAACACATCGGTGGGCCTTTCATCTGCTTGTAGATTCTTCCGTCTAATGCGAACAATGTTTTGAGGCTGAGTTTCAAGAGTTTGATGATTTGTGCGTGTCCGAGGCGATTCTCCGTTTTATTGTATTTGCTTTGCAGGAGTAACTCAACGATCTTGACTGCAAGATCCTGGATCCGTGGTTAGAAATTTAACGCGTTTAAACAGCCACTTTGCCAGTTCGTAAGTTGCAGTTCCTTTGAGTGATGCAATGAGCCGCAGAGGAATGCCCTCTGCGCATTTTTTGGAAGACCATAGAATCGGGCTAAGACCGTTTCTTTTGCTCTGGCCATGCGGCAGTCGATCGGCGATATTGCAACTGAGTTCTCCAGGGCCAACAACTTTACATTGATTTTGCGTGTCAGCGTTTGTACAGGGTTAGTTTTGCATCGGACGTAGAACTGGTGGTCCTCCAGCAAGTTTTTGGCTTTCTGGAGGTAGTCTAACCTCTCCAATACGACCGTGCAACACCCATTCTCCGCAGGCACTAACAATATTTTTGTCGACCTTGAGTTCCCTTAATGCATTGCGTTCGACCTTAGAGGGCACTTAGCGCGGCTTATTAGCTATGAGGAGGGATGTCACTTGGTGTCGGATATGATTCTTTGTGTCGTCAGTTGCTTTCGTCTGGCTGAGGATTGATTCCACTGCCGCAACCATGTTGGCAAGTTTTGCATCACTTGTGTCAAATGAGGCTTCATGCCGCAACACTAGCATTTGTTCCTCTGTCAATTCCTTTGACGACAAGTTGTGAACAAATTTGTCGTTTTGGAATGACTTTGGACGGGAGCAGTCTACGGAAATTTTTCTCCAGGGCTGCTTCGCTTATTGCTCTCTATTCGCGGGTGCGTTCGGCCACCCTCTGTTGAAGCAGGTGTGTACCGTTCTCGCCCACGAACTCGCAGCATCTCGTCCTCTCTTCGTCAATCCTCAGGCGGCATTTGTGAAGTTGCGAGTGACATTCTTGAAGGAGCAGTCGGATCATTCGTCTCCTATGTTGAAATACCGCGCGTGTCACCAGTTCTGTGTTAACGGGGGGTTTGTATGAAACACATTTCGGCAATACGTTGTTGCCGGGACACCTGTGCAGAAACCGAATCTGCGCAAAAGTACAGACCTATTGCAGGGCAAATGTCCCCACCGTCGAGCCGATTGGAGCGCGTCGTGGTTGTCGTGGTGGTGGTGGTAACAAATCATCGAGCGAAGCAGCATTGGAGCTGAACTTGGCGGGCGTTTGAGGGGGTACCTGTTGGCAACAGTCCTGATCCTATGCCTAGATTATATTCATAGTAGCTGAACAACTTTCTGCTGGGTCAGTTTTGAAGCTGACGGTGCAAAATTTATTGCCGCAAACGGGTGTTTTGACTCCAACTATCCCAGTTACTGGACCTTTGTCCGCCGTATCCCTCTACTTTGACTGCTTTTACGGGAATAATTCCTCTGAAAAATGTCTGTGATGAGCACACATATATGCAGGTCTGGAATAGTCAAAACCTACAACCTATTGTGTAGCATATCCCGTTTCTTTCGCTTAATTTTTCTCCGCCTTTCTGCAGGGCCAAACTGACTGGTGTGCAGAAGGAGCGGCTTCGAATGCTACGTGGCTTTGCCGCTAACTCACCCATGGAGGTGCGCTTCTGTGAGCCAGCCCTCCTTCTCGGCTTGGAGCCTAACTCTTCTGGTCGCCTGCACGCGTGGATGCGTCTACGCACTCCGCCCTGTACGTGTGATGCCCTTCATAGCATCGACAATTTTCCGGCTTTATCCGTCTCAATTTTGCATGCCTCAATTTCTGTACTAGACCGTTTTGTCTGCCGTCATTTGCACAGAACTACTACGCTGCTCTTTGTCAGTTGTATGCAGCATCAGCAAGGACAGTGCCTGGGTATCACAGATTTTAATTAGTTAGGGGCATACTGACAATAGTTTGCCCATCGTTTCCGACTACGTCCGCTGTGTGCCCCACAGCGGGTTGGATGCAGAGATCGTGACTTGTGTGTGAATTAGTTTATAACGATAGAAGGCTTGCGCTGCATCTACCACACTCTCTACTTCCGCACCCATCCGGGCCCGATGTCAAGATAGAGGCAGGATCCGGTACAGCATGAGCCTACGCCTAAACTTGTCGCCCCTCCCCCTCTCCCCATATCTGTGACATTTTTTTATAGGATGCATATCTTCGATACCACGTGTCCTGACGTAATATAGGCGACGTGTTGGTCCGCGCATCTACCGTGTGGCCCGTTGTAGGCGAAGATCACTTAACCAAAAGTTGCAATTAGACCGTCGTGAGCCACGACGTCCACCCGTTCTCCATAGAGTGGGCGCATCGTGTGATTTCGTTTCTATTGAGGCGGACTTGCAAAGCACCTATCGTTCTCTGTCGTGCTCCACCTAACTTATTTTCTCTGAGCGGACAATATCAAAGCGATTGGGGTGGAGGCGGGCGCGTTGACGGTCAAAGACAGCCGGCCCGTCTACACGGGCCACGCGCCCCTGACCTCCCTGAATTAGCCAGGTGACTCAGATAAAGCCCGTTTCAACCTGACTTTTAGTTCTCAGAAGAAGTGAGTTATTCCTTTGGTTGGAAACATTGCAAGCCACGAATTTTAGCACGTAAGCATTATTATAGTGAGGAAATGCGCTTATGTGTCATAAGGATTGATTCCGCTGTAGCGGCCTCACTATAGCCAATTTACTTTCCGAGCCTTTCAACGAGCTGGCGCAGTGGCTGACGCATCATGAGCACCTGTGTCTGAAACCTGGCGCACGCATTTATCGTAACAGTTATGGCCTCATACGAACTCAACGCAGCCGTTCAGCACCTCAGCGTAGCCGGTTGTGGGATCCCTTATGAATGGGCGGAGATCGCAACGCCCTAAGAGTCTGATCCTTTCCGAATTGACGAATTAAAAAACGCTAAGGGGGAACGGAGGCAGTAACGGGACGTAGGAAATGTCTATCAGCCATCAAGCAGTGTTTGATCCGTCACTTTTGCCTTCTAGGCTGAAGCCCCATGTAAAGACCAAATGGGCTTGTTGATGTCACTTCTATCCCGCCTCTTTGCTTCTCCTTAACTGCGTACGCGATGGCAACAAGAGGTTGCGCGTGTTCTCTACTTGAGCCCGCTCACTTCCCAAAAAACCCGGCTTCTCAATTGCTATGTTAACCTTGTCCGCGTCAGAACTCCGGCTCGGAAGTATGTACAATCCTTCCAAGTATACGGCCTAGTTCGGCTTGGTTCTTATTAGTGAAGGAGACTTGGGTGCCCTCTACCTTGCCAACAGTCGGACACGGAAATATTTATCTCTCAACCCTCTCCAACTACAGGTCGCGTCGCGCTTTATTCTAGAGGGTTACCTGCTCCTACTTTTGAACCTAACTAGCTTTTCTGTAATATAATTTGAGGTCAACTCTAATGCCGGGAAATCCTTTTTCCCGCACTCTATCTCGTTAATTATGTTCCAACTGCAGGACAATCTCATAAGGACTACGCGTAGCAGTCACATGCTAGGTCCCACTAGCAGATGTGCTTTCGAATAATCCTGTCCGTGAGCGTAACAGTTAGTTTGTATTTACTTAGAAGGCAGTTCATTATTTTTTATATGTATCCTAGTTTACGGACATGGATTTATGATGTGCGCAGATCACAACAACATGGAACTCTGCTGTTGCTTCTGTGTTACGCATCCTCTGTGCCAGGCGCAGACGAGCTAGTTCAGATATATCCCTTTTTCACCTTCGTCTGCTCATTTTTTTCCTTTGTTCAGCGTATTCTGGGAGCTTCTCGCGCTACCGAAATGCGATGCTCGCATACTTTTCAGACGGTCTGCTCCTGTGGGTTAATGTCACGGAGCCGCGTCCCGTTTACTTTATGGTAACTCTCAGCCAAAGCATATGGTTCCATAATCCATCCATTTGTCCCGAGCCCACGGATTGGCTTCTTATGGAGACGCGTGCGCAATACGTTGGTGAGTCTTCCTCGCCGGTTTTTTGCAAGATCATGGTTCAACCATGGAGTTTTGGACGACATGACAGACTTCAGGCCAACCTTACGAGCAAGCAATTTGTGCTTGGCTCTTGCTGGTGGTCTGTAAGTGAAGGTCATCTAAGAAAACGTTCTCGTAGTTTTCTGCATGACATGAATACTGTTCCAACATGAATTCTAGACTCGATAGTTTTCTGAGGGCCGATTTGTTTGCTTCTATGGCATCCCAGTCGAAGCAGCAACCGTCTTCGTGTGTACCTACATAAACACTTGATGGGAGTTCATGTCGGCAAACGGTCTATCCACGGTCAGTCAGTCTGTTCTGGGGTCTTCGACGTATACAGTAGATGTGCTATCTCACGAAATGTTATTTGAAATTATAAAATAAATAAAATGTATTTTCTATTAGAAAATATTCACCTAAATTAAATTAAATATTAAGTAAGGTTGTAACATCAATAATCGCACAGCATAATCCCACGCTATCTCAGTCACGCCCACTTTATAAAATCTGACTACATAAGGAGCATACATTTTTCCCATTGACTTTCCTCACCCTAATAAATTCAAATATATTTTTTAGAAAAAATGCATGATAAAATTCTTCACTGCACTCATTTTAGAATTTTGTATGAAAGCATCTTTCAGTTGGAAAAGAACCTTTTTAATTCCTGAATAATTTTGAGCCGAACTTGCTATTATACTTGAATTACAGGTTTCAAAAATACAAACTGCACATTTTCCATGTAAGGAAAATCAGATATTTCTGTACGCTATTATGAACACGTCATATAGGGCTCAAAATATTTTGCCGGTCTGAGTAAATAGACGGACACGATGCTTTATGAATGGGCATCCCACGGCTTTAAAATTGCTCATGAGAACGATACCTCAGTATCAGTTTAACCCTCTCTTCCCTCTGGCATACAGTGGTAGCTGGCGCGGGCCTTTTTTGGGAACTGTTCAGTGGTTAGCCTAGTACGAACCTCATTCAAACACTTTACACACCCGCGCTTGATAATATTTAAGGGGTCATGCAAACTCCGTTCATTTCATACGCCGAAGTTGCACTCGTTTCAGTCTAATTCGGTACCGACGCAGCCGATTTTTCAGTTCTTGCCCTCTTTCAGCACCTGCAACACTGGTAATCATCCATATTTTTATTAAAACACACATACACACATTTAGAACTAATGAAACGCCTACAAACCTTTGCATCCATCACCGGCCCCACTAACCACCCAAAATCTGAGTGCGATTTTGTGAGAGTTGTCCTATACGCATATAACCTTAGTCTCAACTGTATGAGGATATTGGGTCAATCAGGTGGCCGAATTTCGCGCCCGCTGTCAGAATCGTGACATTCCACAAGCGGTCCGTTATTTGGTATATTTTTCTTCCAATATCTTAGCAGGCTCCGCGCGTATAAACCTTTGCTCAAAGTTGTTCATTTTTAACTCTGAAAATACACTTAGATTCCTCCCTCCCTTTACGGTAAATAATGCTAAATAAGATGGGTTGTGAGGTACCCGATCCTCTTTTTTTATTCCAGGTGGCACACTGACCCTGTCATTCGGATCCTTCTGGGATACCGAGGGCAATCTACTAGCCAGCATGTCACAACAGGGTCTCCTTCGAACCACTCTCCTGACGCCAGTACCTTCAGAGACCTCGATGGCCAACAAAGCTCGTGACAATTATGTTGAAAATAAACCAGATAAGCAGAAGAATGGTTTGGAAAATCACACCAGCCTGTCGACTCAATCAAATTTACGCCTCTAGACCTTGCCTCCTTCCCCTCCTTCACATCCTTTGTCCTTCATTTTGCCATTTTTTATTTTTAACCTATCGCAATCTCGCTTTCACGTTGACTCTCGCGCCGAACATACCATCTCCCTGTCACATTCGGCTCTTTAAATGCATCTCATTATCAGTCTTATATAGGAACCTCCCTTTTCGGATGCATCCCTTCAGGCCCCCGTAGTCGATCCTTGCAATTTCCTTTCCAGTCCTACTTTGGGGAGTCTGTTTGTTGTGTTAGCTCGAAGGCGTTTCACCTGGCCTGATTCGGCCCTCTTATTGTTTGCATTTGTTTCAGATTCTCTTCCCTTTACCATTCGCTGTTGTACAATCTTTCTTTCCGTCTTCTGGGTTTTGTACGCATTGATCACAAGCTTCACAGGTTTCTTTCCTTCAGCTCATTAGAATATCCAATTCTGACTTGATCTTTCTTACATTCCTGTACTGGTTGATATATGTGGGTCTAAGGTGGTCGCTACACCATTTTTCGTATACCGTTCGGGCGCGCAAAACACTTCCAAGGGAAATTGGGCGGATATTTTGGCTCGTTGTGCTTCAGCTTTCGCAGGATAACGTGCTCGTCCTCGCACTGTTAAGAGAACCTCTGTGCAGTTTGACTTCAAGTTCGTTTATTTCCACCGTGTACTCCACAGCATAGTGTTTTAGGTGCGCGCCACAGCACGGCCTGGCCCCCTTGATACACCAGGATTATCAAAACCAAGGGGTAAGAAGGACCCATCGCCGTCTGACTCCCAGTCCATTAGAGAGCCACTCAACACAACTGGGCTGACGGCGTGGTCTGGTTTAAAGAGTCAGTTGGCAGCCTTCCAAATCACGGCTTCTAGTAAGCCGTGCGTGAAAAATCGGGGCGGGTGTATGTTGGTGCTCCTGGTCTGCCGGCCCCTGTGTGGTGGATTTGCAAGTGAATGACCAGGGTGATGTGCATGTGTGGGGATAATGAGGACAAGATAGTTCGGGTGATGCCGAGTCATAGGAGGTTGTGTTGCTGGTACTGGTGATCGCGCTCATGGGAGGACTGTTAATGGCAGTATTGATGATTGCGCAAGACATTTTAGATGTGTCGCATCGCTGTAGATTTAGCTTTCGTGGATGCCCATGGGTCCGATCGGGCCCATGAGGTGTGTGCATTTACGGGAGCAGTGAGGTCAGTGGATTCGCGCGCTGCGACTGTATGTCGGGACGCAGGCACTGGTTCGCCAGTCACTATGCGATGGATTCGCAGGTGACCGACCACGCTGATGCGTGAAGTGAAGTTGCGGTTGCAGTGTGGACAGTTTTTGAATGAGTCCGCATCACTGGTGTTGACGTTGATGGGGTAGATATTGACGGTGCGTCATGATTGTTTGTATTTGTGGTATGGCAGGAGCCATCGTAGCAGCTGTTGACGTAGATTCTGGTGGAGCATAGCGATGTAGGATCGGGAGTACCGTTGTGCTTGTTTATCGACATGCGTGGTGGGGCATATGTGAACTGGGAGGCATCAGTTAGTGTTTTCCTGGTGCTGCAGTTGGTCCGAAGATGAACAATAAGACTGATTCGTGCCCGAAATGTTGGTGGACACCGTGGGCATGTTGGGTGAGTGTTTGCGTTGCCAGGCGGAGGCAGTTTGGATTTACGAGCTTCGCGTTCGACTTTGGCGGCGTTTATGTGGTTGGATTCGTAGATCGCTGCTCCTGTCTTCACTGTCGGTCGCTCAGTTCTAGACAAGATCTTCCCAATTTACCGGTTTGATTTTTAGTTGCTTCAAGTAAGTTTTCAGTGTCCTTGTAGCGCCGCTTTTGATCCCCTTGTCGATGGGAACCCGTGGTGACATTTCCATACAATAGTCGTTTGGGCAGACGCGCGTCGTCCACCCTCACGAGTTGGTCACTCCAGTGTGATTGCAGTTGTCTCAACAGGACATAGATACTGAGGAGGCCTGTTCGTTCCAGCACTTCCGTATCCGGGATCCGGTCCTGACATCTCAGTTTTAGTATCCACTGGAGATAGCTGAGATGGAAGTGGTTGAGATTCCATACCTGCTTATGGTACACCGTCCAGGTCTCTGTCCCATGCAGTAACGTCGACAAGATAACAGTTTTGCACATCTTGGGCTTGGTCCTGAGTTGGAGACCGTGAAGATACCAGACAATGTTCTCCAGTTGACCGAAGGCGTGGTTAGATTTGGAGATTCGATTTGCCACCTCATCGTCGATATTTGTGCTGTGGGAGAGGCTGCCGTCCAAGTAGGTGAAGGTGTTCACGGCTCGCAGTTGGGTGCCATTGACCTTGTTACAAAGTGCATTTTAGGCGGTGTTGGGTGGCATCTGTTGCATGCTCAATGTTTTCTCCGTGTTGATGGTCAGGCCAAAGTTATCTCAGGCGGCGGCGAAGAGGTTTATGTTCCTATGCATGTCCCCTTCTGCCGTTGCGTTGAGAGCGCAACCATCGGCGAAGAGAAGTTTGTGGACGGTAGTTGTGGATACATGCGACTAGAAGTTCATCCATCGATGATTTAGGAGTTGGCCAACCATCCTGTAGGCGATGCGGATCCTGGGGCATTCGTCACAGTTAGCGTTCATTAAGATGGAAGACAACATGAAACTGAAGGGGCTAGTTGCGAGGACGCAGCCATGCTTCGCTCCGCTAGCTAGAGCGAATGCCTCTGAGATGGCTCCGCTGTTCGTGGCACGCGACATCAAACCACCGTGAACCTGACGCACAATGCGAGTGATCTATTTGGACAGCGAAATTTCCGCATGACCTTCCATAGTCCTTCGCAATTCATGCTGTCAATGATTTTCGTCAGATCCACGAAGTAAGAGTAGAGGTAGATCCGCATATCCAGTCACTTCTCCTGCAGCTGACGTCCGGCGAAGATCATGGCGGTGGTGATGCAATGAGGGTGGAAGCTCAACTGGCTTTCTGGCAGGAGTCCTTGTTCCAGATTGAGGAGAACGCGGGTGAAAATTTTTCAGGGATGTTGAGCAGCGTGATTCCTCTGTTACTGTCACTGAGTTTCTGGTTCCTTTTTATCTTGTAGAGATGGACGATTGTGGCGTCTTTTAAATCCTAGGGGACTTGTCCTTGGCGCCACCTCTTCTGGAAGAGCGTCGTGAGGTGATTCTTTTGTTGATGGGCGCTGGGCTTGTAAATATCACCAGGAATCTCATCTGATTTAGGTGTTTTCCTGCTTAAGAGTCGCTGCATGGCCCTGATGGTTTCGTGGAGAGATAGCGAGAAATCGAGGTCAGCGTTGGTCTCCACGTGAAGCAGTCGGTCTATGGCGGTGTCCCAGGGGCGATTGTGGATGCTTGTGCAGTGGTCGGTACAGTGTTTCAGAATTATCATTTGCTCAGTGAGTAAGACAGTTTCGTCGGCGCTGAGAAAATGAACGCTACTTTTGGCTTTGGGACCGCAGACAGTCTTGATTGCAGCGAATAATGTCTTCCATACAATGCGTTGCGCGTACCTTTGGTTCTTGTCTACCTTGCGAGCTATCCGGGGTTCTTTAATTTCCCACAGCCGCTGTTGCAGACGGCGCTTACTTGAGTAGATGAATGCTTTGCTTGCGTCGGTAGGGCGGTCAACGCCGGCTTTCTGCAGCCGGTTCTTCTCGGCGAGCAGATTGCTAATGGTTTTGTCGCTGTTATCGAACCAGTTCTGGTGCTGACATTGTACACGATCGCGGACATCCACGGCGATAGACCAGACTGTGTCCCTCATTTGGCAACGTCGGCTGTCCAAGAAGGCGTCCTCGCTGGCGACTGGAAGGCTGGCTAGGCGCTGAAACAGCTCGTTGCTTAAATGCAGATGGTGAGCAGGCACCTTCAACACATTCGGGGCCAGCTTCTATGCAAGCTAGTCAAAGAGGTTCAAGCCTTAACTTTGGTTGAAGCTTTTCAAAACCGAATTATTTTTGCAGTTTTCTGGATTTCTACCCACAAGATGCTTTTGAATTTCTGCCTGACTAATGAAAAGTATCTTCCAAGCGACAGGTTTTTACTCCAATGAGACCGTCCCAGAACATCGAGACAATGCATTCACAACAAAACATAATCGGCCTCCGTTTGACAGTTTTTTGTCAGCTTCTTGCGTCCACTGTTTTCTACCTTGACCACAAATCTCAGAGTGATTTACAGAAGTAAAGTGGCTCTTAATCAGTATATCACAGCAGCTTACGTTCTTAGGTATGACCCTAGACGCTCCAAACCTTCTGGTCCGATTTCGTGTGCGAAGAGAAGGATTGGGACGTCAGTTGGAAGGATAGTGTATTATGTACAAAACTACTGGCGAAGGGGTTGAAAGACATTGACAGCCGGCCACGGGCACGTCTGGCGCCGCAAGGGCGACGTCCCCAAGTGTGTGCCAGTGGCGAGGCCATGTGTGATTCAGCCTCTAAAGATGATTTGTCGGTTTGGACAGCCAAAATTGGCTGAGAATTGGACAAAAATTGATGTGTATATGCCTGTAGTCATGAGTGGTTCAGCTTCGCCATAAGTGCATGAAGATGGGCCACTACAAGTTTTTAACCGGACATTTCATGAGATTTGGAATCTACTGTAATCTTTATGGCAGCAGGGCTACTTTGGATCGTCTCCCTGATTCCCAACGTGTGCTGCACTCTCGCTCTCGTCCCCTCAAGTGTTGGACTGAACGCAACCTGGTTATTTCGAAAGGGTAGCAGCAGGTTAAAACATGTTGGTTCTAACATACCAATTAGGCGTAATTTAATTCATGGTTCAACTGCACGCCGCCTGGATTTTAGCAACTGCATGTACCACGTTTTAAAGTGCGTGCAAGTTCTGAAAGAGAGACATGGGTCATCGCTTCTACTAAAAGGAACAGAGAAAATTGATATCATCCACGTCACTGTCTTGAAAGATCTTGGATACACGCGCCGAAAGCAAAAAAACATTAGTTTTCCGGGACCCTTGAATGCGTTAGGGGTTGAATTCCAGTGCTAAACTGAGGAAATTTTAGAATGTCTGGTCAACTCACCAGACAGAATCTCTTAGTGGATAGGAAGACGACGGTCGAATAAAGATCTTTCTCTTAGCCTTCAGGACAACCGACGCTCCTCGGCATAGGAGGATCCGCCGCAGCCAGCCTCGCAAGGCGCAACGCTACTCCCAGAGAATTTGCAGGCCCTAAAGCACTAGCCCAATAAATTGAGTGCTATTTTCAAATGCCCACCTGTACTTTTCAGGAAAGTTTTCAGCAGGTTTCCTCAAGTTCAATCCAATTCTCTCCTTGAACTGTCATCCGCCCTGCAGAAGCAATCGGAAAACCGTGCAACAAACATCCGCTGAAAAAGCTCTAGTAATGGCATTTGCAAAGCCATTAACTTACAGACTACTAAATCTCACTGTTCCAGGAGATGTGCGAAGATGAGCAGATCCATGTTAACTAAGTAGAACGAAGGTAAAAGAAAAATCGAGTGATAACCATTGGGAAATCTCTCGAAGACATTGCTGCCAAAATTGTTATCTGCATTTTTTTAAACGCCTGGGGGACGTCTCAAAAGAGATCTCATCTAAATGATAGGGAGGAGATTCGATCAGATTTTTCCTGGAAAGTGTTGGCCTCGCACTTGAACCCATCATAAAAGGCAGCAGCAGATAAATGTAGTTAACCAAAAAAAGGCCTTGGACCCCGTAAAACATGATGGGCTTTCAAAAAATAATGTGGAAGTCAGGTGCCTCCCACGCAACTCACTTAAACATTTAATTAAATTTGTCCACTTGAGTAGAAAGCGACGGGTTGGTGAGCCGCCCAGGAGTTTAAGGCAGAAAATATTTAGCATTTACGATTGCCACGGTATATTCTGTTGGAAAAATAGTACGATGGATCCCTCAACTTGGGCTAGAAAATATTTTATCCCGATCCAGCTATTCATGGGGATCAAACGGGCATTTTACTGGCAAATCGGTATACTAGCTTCGAATTAACTCTCAGATTATATTTAATCAGGAGTTACGTTTGCAGATTGCATTTAACAGCACACGGGAAATGGTTTTGCCGGGAGTACGCATGTACACATTTTATTGCGACAGGCAGAGACTTCGATGGCATCTTGAATTACGGCTGCTTTTGCGCACACAACCAGCTGAAAGCTTGGACATCTGTGATTTTTTGCAATCGTTTCAAAACCTGCATGCTGCAAGTCATTGCAGGAGAAAAAAATTCACATGGAGCCATAAGGGTTGATTTGAGGTATCCATATGATAAAAGACGACCCTTCAAAGAAAACATCAAGGTACAATGGCTTTTTAAGCAACAATGCTATCGGTATTCCCATGTTGCTCAAATTGTAATCTACTTGATTTATGAGATATTTACGGAGCTCTATGGTGCAAACAAGGAGCCAGTCGTGGAAGAACACGAAATGGCAGGTTAGATCGTGCCTCATTTGTCTGTAAGATAGGAATATAGGTCAGTCCGTTCAGTCTGTCTGACTTTAGCAGACATTTCAGACAAAGCCCTATTTTTGTCACCAGTATCTGAATTTTCCCAATAATTTTATAATTTTGCATTATCCAGGGCATTCATGCTAACATTCTGTATTCGAAGAGCGTATAAGCAATGCACTTCAGTTCAGAACATGCATTCAAGGAAAATTGGAAGAAACCAGAGCCAACCAGGACAGGCTGAAAATTATGGCAGGCATTAATGGGTAAAAGGTCACGTCGTAATCGATTTTTGTGCACTTAAGATATAAAGAGTTTTAATCACATGTCCTTTCCGTCTGCATCCGAGTAAATACTGTCCCAAAGAATTTTATTCTTCTAGGCATATCCTCTCATATATAAACTCTCACTTCTCATTTCGTCTGACGACGTGTTGGTGTAACTGGCTTGAAAATTCATAAGTAAACCTTGATTTTCCGACGAACCCGAAGGCACAACAGGACGAGTGAGTTCTGTAACCGACTGGTGAGCGCCCAACTACCACTGCTTATATTCCCGATTGAAACCGGCAAGACATGGATCTCGTAGCGCAGTGGGTAGAGCGTTGGACTTCTGCCCAACAGGTCACGAATTCGAGCCTCGGGCGCTGCAGCACTGGGGTTGGTATGGCTGGCTGATGACGGCTAATTAGCCAGAAACGGATATTCAGTCTCACTTATCTTTTCCGGTAATATCATTCTGCATATATATACATATATATATATATATATATATATATATATATATATATATATATATATATATATATATATATATATATATATGATAGAATGGAACCGACAAAGACAAGGGGAGACCGGAATGGCCATTTCTGGCTTATTAGCCGTCATCAGCCAGTCATACCCAATCCCGCGTGGCACACCTGGGATTCGAACCCGCGACCTTTGGTATTTGAGTCGAACGCTTCTACCATTTGAGCCACGGGCTCGTTGTTTTGTCGGTTGTGATCGGGAATAGATGATGAGTGTGGGGCTCACTGATCTGCTTAAGGAACATGCATGATCCGTTGTGCCCTGGAGCTCAGACTAGAGCCCTCGCAGGCGGTCGCATAGCGACGTGTAGCATATGATGGAAGATCGGTGAGCCCCACACTATCATCATATTCCCGATCACAACCGACAAAACAACGAGCCCGTGGCTCAAATGGTAGAGCGTTCGACTCAAATACCAAAGGTCGCGGGTTCGAATCCCAGGTGTGCCACACTTGGGATTGGGTATGACTGGCTGATGACGGCTAATAAGCCAGAAATGGCCATTCCGGTCTCCCTTTGTCTTTGTCGGTTCCATTCCATCATATGCTACACGTCGCTATGCGACCACCTGCGAGGGCTCTAGTCTGAGTCTAGGGCACAACGGAACATGCATGTTCCTTAAGCAGATCGGTGAGCCCCACACTATCATATATATATATATATATATATATATATATATATATATATATATATATATATATATATATATATATATATATAAGTCAGCGAGCACGTGTTTTTGGTAAGTTATTATCAGGCCGGTACAATTACATGGATGAAGAAAACATGATGTGACAGGGTTTATAAGTGTCTTATGGTTAATAATTATCGTTCCTTCGCCAGCCGAATGGCGAGGGCTCCGGGTTGAGGTCACTGAGATTGGGGTAAGTGGTAAGTTGTGTAGGATGTAAGCAATTTTCACGGGTGGAGTAAAGGGAATGAATATCATTTTCCAGTAAGTTTGGCGAACGACTGTCAACAAGGGGCGGGGACAACGTGTGGACACCACATGAAGTAGTTTTTGGCCACGGAAGAGACAGTGCCTGTACGAGCGTCTTCTGACAGTACAGTATTGGGTTTGCTAGCCGTATAGCCCCTGCTTCGTCTGTTGCTTGCACCCATTGGTAAAGGCTTTTAGAGAATTTGGCCAGTGTCCGGCGGACAACCTGAAAGGCTTCTTTGGGATCAATGTGGTGGTTAATATCACCTATATTGACGAGAATAGACCTCAAGATTTAGCTAGTTTCACCTTTACCTAACTAAGCATGTATGTGTTCACGTGCCCTCTTTTACAGGTACCTCGCTGTACGGCCAATGTACCTTGCTCACATGAGCAACTGAATGAGTAAATACACGTTGAGCTGGCCTTCAACAGATGCGGTTTTTACCACGCACAGGTAGGAGGGAATACTTCGTACAAGGTACCCGTAGATTCACCGTGTGGAATGTGCTCGTGATGGTTGTCTTCAGACGTCGTCTTACTTGTTCACTCGTTGCATCCTCTAGGAAGGCAGACTTATGAACACATCCTTCTTTTCTGCATTTAAGGTGATAGGCTTTGTGATGAGCACCCCAATATTTCAGAGAATAAATTTTTCTGGGTATCAGTTTTCACTAATTGTGTCCTGCAGCTACTGGAGCTCTGCTTCAATCGTTTCAGGAAAGCAGATGCGTTGCATGCTAGCTGCCCGTCCCTGAACTTCATTTCACTTTACATTCAGGGGACGATACTGTAAAAATTGACGCATGGTCCATGTTTTCTGTTGGAATACCCTACTTTTGATAGATCCATCCTCTTGCCTTTGTAGAAAAGCATCAAGGAACGCAATTTCGTTAGCCAGCTCAGACGCTGAAGAAACTTTGAACGAGTGATGCACTCTGTTAAACTTCCGGATCAGGGCATTGGTGTCTGTGTTATGATCCGTTAGGCAGAAAATGTTGTCCACGTAACGACCGTAAAAGTCGAGTTCAGCGATGGTGTCCTTAAGACTCAATTTCTCGGTCTTGATCATGAAACCAAGTGGTAAACCCATCGCAACACCGTCTATCTTCATTTTTAACTGGCAATTACAGAGGAACTGTGCATTTTGCGTGCATCGGGTCAAGCTCTGTCACCTGGTTGTAATCATGCAGTCAGTTGCGTTCCTGTGCTTGTAAAAGTCTCCAGATGTTCTTCGTTTATACCCATGGGGCGTTTTCGTCAGCAAAGAGCTGAATTTGATCAAGTAAGCACTTAAAGGGCTATTCCGCATGCTTGCCCATGATAGAGCTGAGGCCCTTTTTTCGTATGCTGTGGAGTTCACAATTCAGGATGTACATATTACACTTTTCATGTCAAGTTGGCTTATTAATTATGGGATATTGCTCGGCGAGGTTCGGAAATTGAAACACCATTTATCTTCTCCATTTAAATGCGAATTTTCTTATTTTTATGTGAGCTAGCCCCTTTTTCTCATTAGATCCTGCTATAAACTACTCTTAGTTTATTTTAACTACAATAATGAGGCCATTTGCAAACGAAGACGGCATCATTTTGAAGGAATAAAATCTGGCACAAACTTTGCAAATCATTCATGGACGACCGTTCATGATGCCGACAGTTGCAGCATTCAATCAATTTACATCGTTGGTTTTCTTTCGGTTTTATCTCTTTTGCATAATTATTTTACCCCACATTAAGTTGAGGCATTTTGCTCAGAATTTTTAAATGATACTTTCAAATGAACGCGCATCTCCTTCTCTCTCTCGGATAAAGACAATAGGATTGATAGGTCCTACTGCTGGTTTGTAGGGCATGTGCAGAATATTCTCCGCCAATTAAGTAGAAGGATTCAACTGTTCAGCCGAAAAGTATCCACGAACAAAGCTATAGTGATAATAAACCCTTCGAGTGCAGACGCGTAAATTGAGAACTCACCCATTAATAATATGCGGAATAACGTCATTAAGGTTTTCAGGATTCATGCAGTCCAAATGAACGTGCAGCGCACGACCTTGATCTTCTTCGTGAACATTCGAAACCACCCAGTAAGTCAGATATAAGATATCCATAACAATTTTTCGATAAGAACAGAGGCAGACTGTGAACTAAGATACTCCTCTAGCTCATTCGGGAAAATGAAGCCCAGGTGGGGCTTGTGTTAAAAGGGAGGATGGCCTTATGGAGTTTGCCCTAAATGCGTGTTTTTGGGAGGAAGACTAGAAGTGAAGGAGCTAATGGTGGAATTGAGGAAGAAAACTGACGGAGGGATGAAATGGCCCATACTTAAAGTTTGTCAACTTATTAAAATCAAGCACTAGTCCCTTTTTAGCATTCCTGTATTCATAAAACGCCCTCTCTTGTTAAACACTTTGAAAAACATATTGTAAAAAATGAAGGATTATTGCATAAGTACTCACACTCTCAACTCCCAACACGGCTTTTTAACGGACTGCTCTTGTGAAACCTGCCATATATCTTTTCTAAATCTACATACCTCTCTTCATAATGATCGTCTATCTGTAGTAGTTATCTGTTTGGATCTTAGTAAAGCATTTGATAGAGTGCCTCATGGACGGCTTCTAGCTAAATTAAAGTGTGTAGGATTTCGTAGTCCCCTTACTGACTTTATTATATTTTACCTATTAGATCGAAAACAACATGTTTTACTGGGGGTCCTCATACGCGAGTGCTTCCCCGATTTTGAGTGGTGTACTTCAAGGCACCATGTTAGGTCCTTTGTTGTACTTACTTTACATAAATTATATTTCATCGAAAGTAAAACATTCTCAATCTTATATTTATGCTGATGACCTCAAGTGCGTGTATTCCTTCTCTAACTCTACGGTCGAACAATACATAGAACAAATTAATTCAGACTTAGACGCTCTTTCGGCGTAGAGCTCCACATGGCTAAGGGAGTTGTTACCTTCTGAGTGTCGCTACATATGTTTTAGGGCTGTAAGGCTGCCCGAATCTGTTATTTTTAAAGGTTGCCCTTTAACTTAATGTTCCTCCGTCTTTAAATATATCTTTCGCCTCACGCCGACAGAATCGCGGCCAAAGCTGCTCATATTTTCGACTTTATTTCTTATAATTTCTACCTTCTTGAAATTAAACGCCAACTTTATCGTATGTTTGTGCTTCCCATTCTTGAATTTCGCTGTCCTTTCTTCGGTTTAATGAACGAATCTTGCCATTCAAAAATTTAAAATGTCCAAAGAAATTTCCCAATAAACTCCTGTATCCGACTCCTTTAAATACTTCCTACTCAACTAGATGACAGTTGGCCAAGCTAAAATTTCTTTGAGTCAGGAGTCTTGAAGCAGGCTTTTGTTTCCTTTTCTGAGAACAAATTGGCGATGATGGAGACTCAGCAAACACAAGTTCCTTAAACGTAACAACCAATGAGAAAGAAGACGGTGGGTTTACGGGGCTCGGTGCAATCGACATCGAATATCCAGTACGGCAAAAGGATGACTGGCAGCGGCGTCAGAAAATAAATAAGCGTCACAATACATCCAAGTAAGCCAGACTAAGCCAGAACGTCAATATGAGTGGGTCAAGGTTAGGCATTCTGCAAGCAAAAACTGCGTTGGCGAAAGTTGCAACTATCCAAAAAGCCGCATTAATGAGAAAAAAGTGTTCGTGCTGTCACAACAAACCACCTGAACTCCGAAACCGATGGAAATCTAAGTTATCATAATCTTATTCCTGAAAATAAGAAACACCACCAGAGGTCACAATCGGATCTCAGTAAATGCATAGTTATCAAAGGCATGCCTGAATCTACCACCGGCTCCTTCAAAAGCAAGAACACAAGATGACATGGAGCTATTCCAGAGCTTCCTTGAATGTCTCTTAAAGAAGGATAAAAGGATCACCGTTCTAAAAGCCTTCAGAATGGTTGAATTAAGAGACTCAAATGATGATTCCAGCCAACCATGACCACTGAAGCTTGTCCTGCAGAATGAGTTAGAAGACCAGCTTTGGCTGAGCAGGAAACCTATGTTCGATGCTCTCACCCAACGTTTTTCAGCCAGATTTTTCACCTGCGAAGCGAGAGAAATAAGGAGGGCTCAAAGTAGAACTCCTCAAGCGATCAAGACTGGGCGAAAGAAATCTCAACATCTGGAATGGAAATATTATACAAACCCAGAGGTGATTTCTCTAGAGAAAGCTCATGACACTGGGTATGTAGGACAGCCAGATCATAATAAAATGCCGATCAGTCCAACAAATGTCCGTAAACACATCGACCTCCAGTTCGACCGAAATGCAGTAGTCTCATACTCAGACAGTGGACTGCATAAGACACACGACCATTCTAACAATCCCGAACCAAATATTGTTTGAAAGTATGTCCAGACGAAGCTCCGCTTTCTTTATACAAAAGTACGGATTTTATTACAGAAACTAGATGAACTGAAAGTATGGATATCCGATGTGCATCCGGATGTCATTTCCATTACAGAAACTTCTTTGCGGGCGGAAATATTGAATAGCGAAATTTCCATCGATGGATATCAACAATTCCATCAGAGACAGACTGCATTAATATGTGGAGGAATGGCAATCTACGTCAACAAAGCACGCATATCATCTGAATGCAGAATTGCTTGCCCTTGCGACTGCGAAGCAGTTTGTTAAAACTAAAGAGGCTTGGAGAACAAAATCTGAATGTCTTGACTATATACAGACCACCAAATCAAACTCCAGAAATTGACGAGATGATGTTTGAAATAATTAAAGATTCAGCTCAGACTCAAGACACAGTTATCGCCGTGAGAGTTTAATGCACCATTGATTGACTGAAACACGTTATCCGTAAAAGATTCGTGGTATTCCATTAGCTCCAAACTAGTAAAGCTCACGATTAATCTCTTTCTCGTAGAGAGTTAGATTTCCAATGAAAGTTAAAGAGGCTCAAATATGGAATGGCCTAGTTCTCGTTCTTTCAAAGGACCTAATCGATGTGGATGAATTTAGGTCACTAGCGCCGCTTGGTAAAAGTGACCATGTCATGTTGCTGTTGGAATACTGTTTACACACCAAGCAAACGGAGACTCCTGATGTTCGGTTAAACTACTGGCGCGAGAATTTCTCTGCGATGAGGGATGACTTATCCGCACTGAATTGGCGAAACATTTTAACCGGAAATCCGGATGTCGATTGGACCATTCTCAGGGGCGTTATAAACGACGTTATGCACCGCAACTGCACTATTAAAAAGATAAAAAGCAAACCGCCCTGTTTGGTTAACGTCATATTTGAAATGACTACTAAACCGAATGAGTAAACTGTGGAGAAGGTGTGTATAATTAACTCAACCCATGCATTACGAAGAATTTCGACGAAAGCGGAACGCAATAAGCTTATTTATCCGCAGATCACGGAAGGAGTATGAGGCTAAAATTATAGAACGGGCCGTCGATAAGCCAAAAGTACTTTTTAGCTACATCAATAGTCGGTTGAAGAATAAGGAGACGGTGGCAGTGTTGATAGGTGAAAAACAACGAAGACATTAATGAAAATCAAGATAAGGCAGGACACCTTAGTTGGTTTACGCATTTGTTTTTAGAGATGAAGCGGATTTTAACCAAATAGATTTTCATACAAGTAGTAACGATGCAGTCATTGAGGATCTCAAATTCACAGAAGAAGATGTGAAGAAGGAACTTCTTTCACTTAACGATGCCAAGTCTCCGGTTCCTCATCAAATACCAGCAAAAGTACTGAAGGAGCTTGCTAGCGAACTCTCTAGACCGCTCTCGTGTTTCTTTAAGTCGTCCTTCGATCGAAGCATCCTCCCCTCTGATTGGAAGTCAGAAAATACCCTATACCCTATATACCCTATTGACAAGGGTGGATCCAGAACCAGCGCTAAAAACTATAGACCGGTGAGCCTAACATGCATTTGTTGCAAAGTGATGGAAAGGATAATCAAAAAGGCCAGCATGACGTTTCTTGAATAAAAAAACTTACTTGAGTATGCCCACCATGGATTTCGACGAAATCACTCATGTTTGACCAATATGCTCTATTCAATGGAACAGTGGTCCAGGTCATTAGATGAGGACACCAGCGTCGATGTATTCTACATCTACTTCAAAAAAGCCTTTGATAGTGTTCCTCACCGCAGGTTACTCTACAAAGTCTGAAAATCCGGAATAAGGGGGAATTTACTCAATTGGATAGAAAACTTCTTGATAGGCCGATTACAGTCCGTGTGCATTGGTAATGCGAAATCAATTTCCGTGCCGGTCGTGAGTTGTGTACCTCAGGACTCCGTTCTTGGACCATTACTTTTCTTAATCTATGTCAATGATTGTATGAATGAATTGAACAGCACAGGAGACATGTTTGCAGACGACATCAAGATATGGCAACCAATCCGATGCAGTACTAATGAACAGACTTTACAAGAAGGACTCAACCACCTATATGAATGGTCAGATAAATGGCAGATGAAGATCAACTTTAAAAAATGTGTCGCAATGAGGCTGTAAACGAAGAAGGCAAGCACAAGTGGTGGAATGACCTAGGATTCACAATTTTGTCTTCCTTAAAGCCCTCCGCTCAATGTGTCAGGGTGGCCAAAAAGGCGTCAAATGTCCTATTTACCATTATATGAACTTTCCTAGATATCATTAAGGAAATATTTGGAAAAATATACGGGGTGTTTTTTCTTTCACACCTGGAATATTGAGTTCAGGCGTGGCGACCGTGGCTGAAAAAAGATTACAAACAGCTGGAAAGGGTTAACAGAAGGGCGACAAACGTCATGAAGGGCTAAAGTGTCTAGCAAACAAATTCAGACTAGATGCTCTTTAACCTTTTCCCCCTTGAGTACAGGCAGACTCGAGGCGATCTCATACAGACATACCGGCTCGTATGGAATCAGGACTGAGCTGTTCACTTCGAAGTCTTTTCTCATTGGCTACGACAACTAACCTGCGTGGGAATTCTCTCAAACTTTAAGGAACCTTATCCCACCTGGATGGTTTTCACCACTCGTTTTCACTGCGAGTTGTCGATGCCTGGAACGGACTGCCAGGCGACGTCATACGTACGGACTCGACAGATACATAAAAACATCAACTTTATTTATATTTGCTTTACAAATACCGTTCATTTTTACAATGTAGGGAACTATACTGTACCACTGAACTATCAAACTTCAAACCTTATATCAGTCTTCATAAATGGGCGACTTTTGACAATATTTGCTTAACATTTAGGGATAATTCGAAAGTATCTTTATCGCTGAAACCCAAGTCTTTTGTTAAAGATGATTTTGTTATTTTGCAATCGGTGGACGTTTTTGCGAGCCAAAGGTCATGGGATGGCCTTTTGTCGGTGACAATAGCTTTTAAAATTTGTAAGGTTATTGAATAAATAAAATAAATAAATGTGTATGGTAAGTGCCCTGGGGGACTATAAAAACGAATTTAAAGCTAAGAGGAGTAATGAAGTTGTGCAGTTTTGTGCAGCCAGATATAAAGGAGAATTTTATATCAGTAATTACGGAAAATACACGGTTTTTTCAAATCCACCGTTGATCTATCCTTCAAACGCAGACATTGACCATTTTTCTAAAAAAAGTTGAACGCACAAACTAGCAGTTAAAATCCCCTACAAGGAAAGTGGGGGCAGAGTTCAATGAGTCCCCACTTTAACAAACCGCGCAGGAGAAAAAACTGCTTCGCAAATTATATGGAGGAGCAAATTATGATGCTTTTATAGCTTAAGGCTAGAAAGAAGCCCCACCAAGTGAATACCATGACGTCAAAATAGGGCACAAAGGGGTGCAAATTCGCATGCGAATCTGAAGTGGACCGACAGTGGATGTGAGCCTCGACGCCTCAGTAACCAGGATGGAATGTTGATGAGGGTTAGATGTAAAAAATACTGATGTAGTTTATACCGTGCGCGTCTGATTTTTAGACTGAGGGGAGGGGTATTGGGACAGGAAGCATGGATACGTAATTTGCAAACGGTCTCATATATTCCCATTGGTCCTTGCTGGGGATCATGGAGGTAGAGCGATCAATCATAGTCTGCTTAAAGTTCAAGCGAGGAGATGAATGTATGGCTGTGAGGATCATCAATGCACGGGGTAACTGCGAGCGTTCTGACCGAGAAAACTACCAGCCACCGAAGAAAGCTGAGAAATATGTCATCACTGTCAACAGATCGCTTTGGGTCGTAATGAGATGATAATAAAAGCAGCGAAGATCATGGCTACATGGGGAGGGGACAATATCTTTGGATTTATCAGCGAATTAAAAAAGGGAATTGTAGAAAATTAAAGTTGGAATTTGAACAAATGAATCATGCATTATTTGATCTTAAATCCCGGGTGGACCCGGGTGGTCCAGAAATTGAGTGTTCGGGATTGACATGGTCAGTAATGACTGTACGCTTTCGGTTTTGAAATGCTTGTGAAAGTTCAGTCAGAATACTGGTACATTAGGCGATGACCTAAAGTCTAGAGAAAGATTTTCCCATAGGAATGTATATTTGTCTGCAAAACATTGTTAACACTTAGACGTAGAACAAAGCGGCAGTGAAATAACCATCGAGGAATTACGCATGGAATAGGGCCGATCTATTGAAGGGAGAGCAACAATATGTGAAAGAATTCGGCTGGAGTAAATGAGAAACAGAAAGGACAGACCAGCTTCGAGCTTTCTGACCCATAAAAATTGAAGGTTCTCTAGCTGACATCTCTCAGTATATTAACTGCTGGATCCGACAAGAGGACAGTCTATGAGTAAATATTCCTAAAAATTCTGATTCTGGTACGGTCACAGGCTTTTATTAGACCAAAAAGCGGTAGTGATCTTCCAGGACAGATAGATCAAACATTTAGTTCAGTATAGTTCAGACCCCCATTAAAAAAACCTTACCTAAAATATTGCAGTCGAACTACACGTTACTTCAAAGTAGTGAAAAACATATTCACATAGAAAGAAAATGGTTCTATAACAGTTGAATCTAGGCATAGTCATCCGCCGTTATCAGACGTGCAAAATTTTGGAATTATGTAGCAGTGCCTTCCTTTTGGAGTGAACGGTTTTTGTCAAGCGACTATAAATACAGTGTATGTTTGAATGTAGCTGTCATGTCCGCCCGTATGACGTCGTGTGGGAGTCCGTTCCAGGCACTTACAACTCGCTGCGAAAACGAATGGAGATGAACATCCAGGTGGGATAAGGTACATCTAAGCTATTCCAGTTAAAATATATGTTACTATAAATTAGTGAGCAACATATTCGCATAGGAATAAAATTGTTTGCTAACAGTAGAATCTAGGCACAGTCATCCACCGTTATCAGACGTGCAAACATTGGGCATGATATAGCAATGACTTCTTGTAAGAATGAACGGTATTTGTCAAGCGAATATAAATACAGTTGATGTTTTTATGTATCTGTCGAGTCTGCCCGTGTGACCTTTGCCTGGCAGTCTGTTCCAGGCACCGACAAATCACTGCAAAAACGAGGGGTGACAACCATCCAGGTGGGATAGGGTTTCTTGAATTTTGAGAGATTTCCCACGCAGGTTAGTTGTTGTAGCCAATGAGAAAAGACTTCGAAGTGAACAGCACAGTCCTGATTCCATACGAACCGGTACGTCTGTATGAGATCGCATCGAATCTGCCTGTACTCAAGAGGGAAAAGGTTAAGAGAATCTAGTCTCAATTTGTTTGCAAGACACTTTAGCCCTTCACGACGTTTGTTGCCCTTCTTTGAACCCTTCCAGCAGTTTTTAATCTTTTTTCAGCCACGGTCACCACGCTTGAACTCAATATTCCAGATGTGAACGAATAAACGCCCCGTATATTTTTCCAAATATTTCCTTAATTATATCTAGGAAAGTTCATATAATTGTTAACAGAACATTTGACGCCTTTTTGGCCGTCCTGACACATTGAGCGGAGGGTTTTATGGAAGACAACATGGGGAACCCTAGGTCATTTCACCAATCGTGCTTGCCTTCATTGTTTGCAGCCGCAGTGCGACACATTTTTCAAAGTTGAACTTCATCTGCAATTTATCGGAGAATTCCGATAAGCGGTTGAGTCCTTCGTGTAAAGTCTGTTCATCAGTTCTGCATCGGATTGTTTGCCATGTCTTGATTTCTTCTGCAGACATGATACCTGTGCTTTCCAATCAATTCATATAATTATTTACATACTATAAGGAAATTAATGTCCCAATAACGGCGCTCTGAGGTTCACCACTCAAAACTGGCACGAAATTTATTTTGTATTGCCAATGCACATGGACTGTGATCGGTCTAGCAGGACGTTTTCAATCCAATTGAGTCAATTCTTCCTTATTCCGAATTCTCCGACCTTCTTCGTGTTGTACACTACTTAAAGTAGTCGATTTTATGACTTGAATTTTTTCAATTTTTGCTTCCTCTTTATTTTCCCTTTTTAGTTTGCTGTCTAGCCACCCAGGACGCTTGCTCTGATGTACACTCGTTAGTGGGCAGTGGTTGTCCATGAGTTGAGGAAGAACATTCTGGGAGAACTCCCAATCTTCGTTCACAGTGCCAGAAAACATTTAGGTTCAGTGTAAGTCTGTTAAATGCGCTCTCATCTGATGAAAATTTCCTCGCCAAACGTTATGCCGTTTTCCTCTGTAGCAGACGCAACGGAAAATAAGGATTAGTCCAACATAAGCACCACATGATCCCTTTGACCGAGTGGAGTCATGGTTATAATCTCATCAATGTTGCCTGGTATTTTCGTAAAACCCTGTCAAGACAATTAGATCTTCCTCCTTCACGTGTTCTGCTTTGGAAGAGGACAGGTTGTGTGAGGAATGCTTTCAAGGTATTTTGCAGAACATTTTAATCAAAGTCGATTGTTGGTTATGATGGTTTAACAGTGCTCCATTTAATTCCTGGTGCGTTGAAGTCACCCATAATCATGGCATTAAGTTGACATGACAACTTTTCTAATTGTTCCAGCAGGTGGGTATCTGCGACTCTGTCTATCCTAGGTGGCCGATAGACAGTGATGCTATCCAGACATGGGGAGCCAAAAGCCTTGATTGTCAACCCTATGGCTTCAGTGCTGCACGCAAACTTTCAGAACGTACCTGCCTCCTTAGTGCCCTTCAGTCACACGAGAAATGGAAAAACGCCAAATAAAAGGGTTATCCAGTAGATGTCATAATTTTTGACTTCGAAAGAGCCTTTGATAGCGTATCACACAGGCTTCTTTTACAAAAGATTTGGGACATGGGAATGCGAGGTAAACATTTCAATTGGATCAAGAGTTTTTTGTCTTTCAGAGTACAAAGAGTTGTTGTTTGAAACACTAGCTGGAAATGGGCCAAAGTAAAAAGTGGTGTTTCATATGGTTCTTTTTTCGGTCCATTACTCTTCCTAATATACGTGAACGACTGTCTCAATGACCTGGATTGTGAAGCTGTCATGTTTGCAGATGACATACAAATCTTGATTGAAGTCAGCTGCACTGATGACGCAAAAAGGTAACAATCGAATATCGACAAACTAAGGGCCTGTTTGACCAGTTGGCTTCTTAATTTTAATGAATCCAAGTGTGTGATCCTGCACATAAGCGCCGGTCGAAAAGTATATCTGAGGCATCGGTAACTTTTTGATGGCACTGCATTAAAAGAGGTAGAAACACATGAAGATCTGGGCATGTGGAAAACCTGCGAATTTGATTGTCTCTGAACACGGCTAGAAAGCAATCAAGAAGGCAATATGTTCACTGCATTGTATCCGACGTACGTTAAAAATATGCCCTCCCCTGATTTATTCGGAAAGGTTTTGGCATCTTCATGAAACAGCATTTAGATGACGGAATACCAGCCTAGATACCGTGAATGAAGAAAGATGTTGACCTCCTCGAACAGGTGCAACGGAGAGCAATGAAGATGTTCAACGGACTTAAGACTTTATCGTACCAAGACAGATTGAAAAAGCTTTACTACAGGCACTTAAATTGTAGCCTGCTCTGGACATTCCGGATTATCCGGGGCCATGATTCCTCCCTGAGATCGTAGGATTTCTTCAAGTTTGCCTGCACAACTCATCTGCGTGGTCATCCTCACAAGTCCAATACCGAACGCATGCGATGGACCTCAGAATGTTTTTTTCAGTCAACGAGTGGTACGACCTTGAAACTCGTTACCAAGCGAGACGGTTACCGCTGACATCATTTCTGATTTTAAAATGTACGTCAGGCCTGGCCTAGAATACTGTTCGTTTCTATTTAGCCTTCTGCGCGCTAGTGAACGTATGAAAATAGAATCGGTCCAGCACTTCTTTACGAAAAGAATTGCATCGTTAGAGCACCGTAATCTGTCGTATCAAGAACGCTGTGGTCTTGTTAAAATTGATCTATAATGTATTCGCCGAGTACAGAAGGGACACTTTTTACTGTTTGAGCTTTTGAATAGTCGTTCATTTAATCCCCTTACCACTGAGAGGCAGCTTGGCCACCCACGGCGCAGCAGTCATCGCAATGTCTTTTTATTTCTTCCATTAGCTCGCACAGTTAAGTATCATCCATTTTTTCGGTAAACGCCATAGCCACGTAGAATAAACTACCCCGTAATATACAGTAGGTGTCCTAACACATGAAATCTGATGGATTTCATGAATTATGGCCCATTTCACGAAATCAACGCACACTACGTCCACCAAAATTATAAAACAATAAAGAACCGATCGTAAGGAAATTAATGGCTTTTTTTGTTTACAAATTAACATAACATTGTTTAGAAATGCTAATTTTTTTAGAATAAGTACTGATTTTGAAAGTGTGAAAAATTGACCTAGTTAAGTAAACTGAATTTTGTAAGTGTATAGGAAACCTGTCCATGAAATAAAAGCAGGGAATAAAGCAGAAAAAGCCAAATTATTTTTGAAAATAGTCTTTTTTTAGAGTTTTGCACATACATATTACTCGAGATTAATCGCAACGTAACGTATGGCCGTCATCAAGCAGCCTAACGTGAAATCATATATTCCAACACCGTTTAAAAATAATTTGTAGATTTTCTTCCGTTTGTACATTTTCTTAGATGCATATGACCAAGGCAAGCAGATTTTCGCTTCATTGAGCCGATAGGGATGTCACATGAATATAATATTTCATAAGCTTATATGTTCACAGGTTGGTTAATGACTAATGAATTTAAATAGAATCGTTAGGTGCAATCATAAACGTACCATTTGGTGTTTTATAAACAGGACTATTCTATTGTTAAATTTCTCTATAAATATTTCGAGTTTTCTATTACGATGAGTTTCAGTTAGTCCTTGAAAATTAGGTAAATTCTTAACGATTTTCAGTGTTTTCAGTCGACTGCCCATAAATGTACATTTCGTTCGATGTGTTTGGTAAAACCCTAAAATTAACATATTTTATTAAAGCAATTTGCCGAAGTAGTTACCTTTTTGGCATTCTTTCTAATGCAGACGGCCGTCTGGGTCATATTTGTAGACTAACACAAACATGAAAACTCGCTGCCATGAAAAATGAACGTCCACAAAAAAAGTTGTTCATGCATAGTAATGCGCATAAAAACAAAACTTTTTGATCTGTAGCTTGTAATAGCGTACGCAAATTCCTGAATGGCAAGAAACGTCTGATTTTGCCCCGTTTAGCCCCGTTTTCCCCTGAATAAACTGATCTGAAGTGATCTCTTTATTATTAAACAGCTTTTTCTTCATATATTTAATACAAAAAACAGAACTTTTAACCTTAAAATGCCTGCCCTGCTACTACCTCAATTTCTGATATAGACATTTCATGAGTTAGGCAATCTACTGTAGAAATCCAGCGAAGTTATTCTTTGTTTAAGAGAACTATTACTAGTTGTTTGCATTCAGAACAGTTTCCAAGGATTCTGGGCGCCGACATGGGAGAATCTGATTTCCTGTTCGACGGACTGCGTGGCATCTGAACTCGATCCCAGGTCTTACATTGAGGGATACGGCACCACCTCTGTAGCCTGCACCCGTTGCCTTCTTCGACAGACAGTGAGCAACCATCCACAGATGCACTGTTGCCCGGGGCAGAATCCCGGTTCCTAACAAAGATAGATGGGCTGCAAACAGACTGTACTTATGTTGGCCCTTTCCTGATCTGAACTGCTATCATTTTAAAAGGCGGCAGTTTTTTTCTCCGGAATAACATAAAGATAAGAAAAAAACTTATTTGTATATGTATATTTTGAAGGGATACAGGCATTGCCCTTGATGACCCTATTGATATAAAACCATCATTCCATGTGTACAGTCAGTATAAAAAATGGTGAACATTTAAAAATGTTTGAGTTAAAGCATATCATAACTTCAAATGCGTGTTCACATCTATAGGCGGAACATTGTGGAAGAAAATTAGAAACCGAAAGATTTGAAAAGGCTGGTTTTAAGTAATCATGTTGCGATATTCGTCTTTTGTCAAATATCATGTCATCAAGTCTTCTTTTAAAATCAGATATACTGTCAGAGGTAACCGTCTCACTTGGTAACGAGTTCCAAGCTCGTACCACTCGGTGGCTGAAAAAAACCTTTCTGAGGTTCAATCACGTGCGTTTGCTATTGACCTTGTAGAGATGACCACGCTGATGAATTGTGCAGGCAAACTCAAAGAAATCCTCCAATCTCAGGGAGGAATCATGGCTCCGGATAATGCGGAATGTCCAGAGCAGGCTACACCGTAAGTGCCTATAGGAAAGAGGAAATAAGTCAAGCTTTTTCAATTTGTCTTGGTACGGTAAAGTCTTACAACCGTCGACCATCTTCGTTGTACCTGTTCGAGTAGGTCAACATCTTTCTACATCCATGGTATACAGGCTGGTATTCCGTTATCTAAGTGCGATCTCTCGAAGATGTCATATACGTTTCAGAAGAGATCAGGGGGGAATATTTTAAACGCACGTCTGATCCAGTTCAGTGTACATGTTGCTCTCTGTACTGCTTTCTTACAGTGTTCTGAGGGCATCAAATTTGCAGTTGTCCACATGCCCAGATCTTTGTGTATTTCTACCTCTTTTAATGCAGTGGCATTAATAAAGTACTGGTGTTTCAGCGATACTTTTCGACCGACACTTATGTGTAGGATCACTCACTTTGATACATTAAACTTAAATAAATAATAATAAAATAAATTGGATATTTAAGGCCCCGAGAGCCCCGTCATTTCAAACTTAGTATCGTGGTATAAATAAATAAATACAAAGTGGATAATTGCTTCACTATGTGAGCAGCCGTATTAACAGCAGAAATGAACAATATGGTAGGCATATCCGATTCAGAACGATTTGCTATTTTTAAAACAATAGTCAACAATCTTTAACATAAATGGTGAACTAGAAAAGAAGCAGTTGAAAAAACTCCTACGGTTAAATCGGAGGCGGAGTTCGGCTGGCCACCAATTTAAAAAAATTAGGAGAAAAAAACTGCTTCACTAAAACATTTATAGCTAGATGCAATGGAATTAATAGCTAGATGCAAGCAAGATGCAAGCTAGAAGCAGCCACCTAGCCGACCAGGCACTTAGTTTGTCGATATTCGACTGTAACCCTTTTGCGTCATCAGCGTAGCTGACTTCAGTCCATATTTTTATGTCATCTGCGAACATGACAGCTTGACAATCTAGGTCATTGAGACAGTCGTTAACGTAGATTAGGAAGAGTAGGGGGCCCAAAACAGAGCCCTGTGGAACACCACTTTCTACTTTTGCCCATTCCGAGCTAGAGTTTCCAACAACAACTCTCTGTACTCTGAAAGACAAGAAACTCTTGATCCAATACAAAAGTTTTCCACGAATACCGACGTTCCAAATCTTCTCTAAAAGAACCCCGTGTGGTACACTATCAAAGGCCTTTTTGAAGTCAAACAATACAACATCTACTGGTTGACCTTATCTGCTGCCTTTGTCCATTTCTCGTGCGATTGAAGGGCACTCGTTAGACAGGAACGTCCTGGACGGAAGCCGTGTTGACAGCACATAGGATTTGATTGTTTTCCAGATAACGCATTAAGTGCCTCTTGATAATACGCTCCATTATTTTATACGCTATGCAAGTTAAACTGACTGGGCGGTAATTTTAACAGTCCATTCGTGAACCTCCTTTATAGATCAGGGCGATGAATGCACACTTTAATTCTTCCGGGAGTTTGCTTTCTTCAAAGGACTGTTAGAATATGATTGACAGTGGTACACACAGTTCGTTAACAAGTTCTCTGAGTGTTAATGCAGGAATTCTATCCGACTCAGGCGACTTGGCAGGCTTTATACGAAGTAATTCAGTTCTAACTATGGTCGGTGAAAAGTCTATGTCTAGGTCCTCTGTTGTTGATGAGGAGGAGGTGAATGAGGAAGGAAAATGAGGTGTACACATTGGTTGACAAACTGTTGGAATAGCAGCAAAATTATACGGCTCTCGGGTGAAGACGGTCTGAAAGAATTTTGAAAGAAGGGATGCTTTAACCTGATCGTTGGTCTCCAGTCTTCCGTCTGTAGACCTACGGGCAGGAATCAATTCCTGAATTCTCGTTGTACTCCGTATGTAGCCATATAGTATTTTGGGGTGTTCCAACGATTGTTGCAGTATGTTTAGTTTGAAATTCCTCCGCAGCTTAGAAGCCTCACATTTACAAACATTGCGTTGCTGCTTATATTCCCGTGAGTGAGCATCGGAACCGGTTTGTCTGTAACGCTTCCAGAAGCGATTTCTTATTTTGAAAGAGGCCCTCAAGTTTTTTCACTGCCAGCCTGATTGCCACTGCATATTTCATCTGATAATGCCTGTAAACTGGCGTTAAATGCAACTATTGTTATCATTATTAAAAGAAGGCTCAATGGCATATTATTTGACAAAAGCCGACTCACACAACATGATTTCTTAATAACCGGTTGGTCGAAGGCGGTTGGTTCAAATTTGAAGATAAGTGAATTCTCAAATTTTCAACTGATTTCTACGTTTCCTGTAGAAAATATTAGCTTAATTATTGACAATTAATTGTATTTCTACCTCATCATCAGCTGCACATACCTGCAGTTATTGCAATTGGAAAAGGGAGAAATATAGAGTTTTTAAACTTTTTCACCCAACATAGCCTCATTAAATTTCTCGCAGATTTACGTCAAAACGACGGAATCTAAAGGCTAATTCTAGAAATAAGTTGAAAATTTGTAAGTTTACCTTATTTCCAGCGAAGAATAATTTGTAGTAACTGGTATACCAGTTGATATAATTTTTCATCCTGCATAGCCTCTTCGCTAATTCTATTTTCAGTTTAATTTCGTTACCTGGCAGATATTTGCTTGCAGTGACTTGCTTAAAATATTAAATCTTTTATTCCGTAAAACGTTACTAGTAACAATTTTCCTTCGTATTATTGATTTGAAAAGTACTTATATTTTAAAACCAATATGAAACCCCAGTCAGTACTTAGACGCAAACATCCTCTTCGCATAAAACTTCCACTAGAACAACCCACCTTAAGCATGAAGAAATTAGACCTTGACGCCCTGGAAAACTTTAATACCTTTATGTCTAAATATGGTTCTCTCATCACGATCCTTGGTACCATTTTTGAGGGAAAGTTGTCTTCACTCACTTCTCAACAATGCGTGAAACTAGAGCCTTTTATAAACATGGTCAGTACTGAGTTACTTGACCGACATAAGAGAAGTTTCAATTTTCTTTAAAAAACGTTCCCAAGAGTAAAAATCCCCTGGACGTTGCATTTCATTTCCTTTACTCGTGCGGCTTTTTAACTTTTAAAGTCGCTGAAGCTAAAAGGTTATCTTCCCGTAGTAAAAACCCTCATATTCTGGTCAAACTCAGCGATTGAAGTTGACCTTTATTTTCTCTAGGCATGAGCACTCAGCTCAATATTTGAAAACCAGGTTGTTTATCTGTAGGGATAAAACCCCACGGGAACGTCGGGTTTCACCCTCATTAGCAAACAAGAAGCCTTTGGTCTACACCTTCAATACCAAAAGTTATCTCAGAGGTTTGTCCTGTAGCTAAAGCAAGCCCACGGCCCTCCGGATCGACAGGAATTTCGATTCCAGCTGAATCTTCACCCGTTAACCTTTGTTTCTGGTTTGAGGGAAATTGTGTCAACTCCACTTCTTTTCTCATCCCAAGCAAAACCATGCCGGCTATACCTGCCAAATCTACTAACCCTAAGAAAACTCTAGTAAATCTAAATCTGTATTAATCCAGGCTTTAAGATCAGCAATGGCATTACCGATGGGAAACCTGCTAACCCCTCAGCATCTACAACAGCTGCGAACGCTAACGTTAGCATCTTTCCCAACCCAAACATTGTCCGAAATCCACAAATATTTAACGCTTCTAATTATGCTACCAGTTTTTCGAAATCAATTATTCCTTTTTCAAATGCACGTTTTCCGCCAATTTTCGCTAACGTCCCTCAAAATCTCATTTCTATGCCACCTCCTATCTTTCAAACGCCACAATATAGCCTTCCCTTTCAAGGTTTTCATCCAAATATGCCGCTGTACAATAATCTCAGTTCTCTTAACAGTAACATTTCGACAAATTGTAGACCAGAGCAATTTTGTTTCCCACCTTTCGTTTCTTCTTTCCAGTTTTCTTCTCCGCCACCAAATTATCCTTTTTATAAATACTGATGAGCATAACCTGCCGCTCAGGAATACGCTCAGCTTAGTTTCACTCAATGCGAGGTCAGTTGTAAATAAGATGGCTGAGCTTAGAACAGTAGCCTTTGAGCTTGATCCAGATGCGCTGTGCATCACTGAATCCTGGGCTCACTCTCTTATTTCTGACTCGACGCTTGCTATAGATAATTTCAATTTGTACCGACAAGACCGCGCTGAAAAACGTGGCGGTGGTTGCCTCCTTTATATTAAGTCATCCTTTGTACATTTCCCTTTTCATCTGAACATTTCGTCTTTTTCTGGAAATGTATGCTTTGCTTCAGTCATCCTCCCGCACAATAAAAAAGCGGTAATTGGCTGTGTCTATAATCCTTCGTAAGTTATTCTGGCAATGAAAGCGAGCTCTGTGAACTATTTGAAAAAGTTGCCGACACTCAGTTTGATGTCAAAATAATCGTAGGTGATTTTAATCTGCCAGACATTGACTGGCAGGCCAATTCCTCTCCGCCTAAACATCAGAAATTGGTCAATACTATTAACTTTACAAACATGTCCCAACTGGTCAGATCAGTTACTAGAAATGACAACATTTTAGATTTAATTTTTACAAACGATGTTCACCCTCTCTTTATGAATTTCCATCATGATCTATTTACAAGTGATCATGCAATAATTCACTGTTGTTTTCCAATTCCCCTTCTTACGAAGCCTGAGGTTAAATGCAATAACCTTGACTTTGCTAACATAAACCATGAAACAGTAAATAATTTCGTAAGCACCCTAGATTGGCATAGCATATTCTCAATCAACGATCTAAACTTTTTCCGTGAGCTATTGCAGAGCCTCACAGAAAAAATCCAGGCTTTTATCCCGTTTAAGATTTTTAATTCACATTCAGCTTCTGCTACTGTTCCGCATTTTCTCCAGAAAAGACTTAAAAAATTACGAAAACAACTTAAAGATCCATCTAAAAGCTCTTTGTCAGTTCATTTAAGGATTGCACAAATATTTGAATTAGCATCGAGAATAAGGCTCGCGCGAGATAAGCGTAGGGAGTCTCGAGCACTAAGTGATGCCAATTCATCCAAATCTGTTGCTCAAATCTTTCATGTTCGGTCATCGGCTAAGCGTCTGAATGTAACTCCGCCCTTACTCGACTGTAAGAGAAAATTTGTTACAGATGATTTGGGCAAAAGCAGAATTGTTAAACTCGTTTTTGCCAACCACTTTACCACTGAAATTAGCCCCCACTCCCACAATTCCTCTGCTTTCAAATTCGCTTCTAACAACTATTAATTTCTCGCCTTCATGTATTCAAAAAGAAATAGCTCACCTAAAAAATTCACATTCAGTTGGAACTGATAACATTCCAAACTCACTTATTAAACAGTTAAAGGGATTTTTCCACCTTTACTAAGCAAATTATACTCAGTATTTCTCGAAAATGGTTTCTTCCCCGATTATTGGAAAACTTCTATTATAATACCAGTTTTTAAATCTGGTTCCCGCTCGGACATTCATAACTATCGCGGTGTTCATAAAACGCCCTCTCTTGCTAAACTCTTCAAGAAAAACTAATTGCAAAA
The DNA here is from genome assembly GCA_017591395.1 of Schistocephalus solidus. Lineage (NCBI taxonomy): Eukaryota > Metazoa > Platyhelminthes > Cestoda > Diphyllobothriidea > Diphyllobothriidae > Schistocephalus > Schistocephalus solidus. The sequence continues at coordinate 3,110 of WEDG01003719.1, read as the reverse complement.
CAAATCACGGATTTTTGCATAAGCAATAAAATTATCAACTTTTCCCAACACGGCTTCTTACCGGACCGTTCTTGTGAAACCTGCCACATGTCTTTTCTAAATCTACTAACCTCTCTTCGTAATGATCATCTATCTGTAGTAGTTATCTATTTTGATCTTAGTAAGGCATTCGATAAGGTGCCTCATAAACGACTTCTAGCTAAACTAGAAGCCATAGGATTCCGTAGTCCCCTTACTGACTTTATAAGATCATACCTAAATGATCGAAAACAAAACGTTTTAGTAGGGTCCTCATACTCAAGTGCTACCCCGATTGTTAGTGGTGTCCTTCAAGGTACCGTATTAGGTCCTTTGTTGTTCTTGCTGTATATAAATGATATTTCATCGATAGTTAAACATTCTCAATCTTTTATTTATGCTGATGATCTCAAATGCGTTTATTTCTTCTCTAACTCTACAACCGAACGGTGCCTAGAACAAATTCATTCAGACTTAAACGCTCTTTCGGCCTGGAGCTCCACATGGCTAATGGAGTTCTCACCTACTAAGTGTCGCTACATGAGTTTTGGGCCTGTAAGGCTGCCGCAACCTCTTATCTTTGAAGGTTGCCATATGATTGAATGTTCCTCCATCAAGGACTTGGGCTTAAGCTACACCAATAAATTAGATCTTTCGCCTCATGCCGATAGAATTACGGCCAAAGCTGCTCAGATTTGCGGCTTTTATTTCTTATAATTTCTACCTTCCTGAAAATTAAATTAAGACTTTTATCGTATGTTTGTACTTCCCATTCTTGAATTTTGCTGTCCTTTCTTCGGTTTTGATGAACGAATCTAGCCGTTCAAAAAATTGAAAATGTTCAAAGAAATTTCACAAAAAACTCCTATATCCGACTCTTTTAACTACTTCCTACTCAACAAGATGCCAGCTAACGAAGCTAAAAATTTCTTTGGGTCAGGAGACTTGAAGCAGGCTTTTGTCTCCGTTTTCGTCTTAATAATAGTTCAACTCTCCCAAAGCTTTCTGTAATTACCCCCGTTAGTCTTCCTTATAACCTAAGAAATTCTGAACTAATTATACCTCCCCCTGCATCCTCCACGTGTAAACGCTCTCTCTTCTTTGCATCTAGGTATAGTTTTCTTTGGAATAACTTGCCAATTGAAATTAGGTCGTTAACTAGTCTATCTGCATTCAAGCGAAGACTGCACACTTATCTTAACACTGATTCTATTAACCTTTTATTTTCCTCATCTTTTCCCAGTAGCTTTCCCCATGACTCGGAGAAAGGACCATCGGAAATTTGAGTAACCCTCTTGAAACTATATTTACACTACCTGGAGACGCCCATGAACTATAATGTCTCCTTATATCACCCGTCCTCCAAACGATGACGTCATTCGGACGTACAAATTCGGTGGTCCACAGTCTTAAAATGCTGTGGTTTCTTTTGGATACTTACCATCATCAGAATTCAATTCTGGATCCTATGATGCTGAGGACTTAAGTTCATTGACGCATTTTCGTGAGATTCTGTTTCATACGCCAAAGTGATCAAGAACGAATCACCTCGACGTTTCATTATCTCATTCTGAAATGCTACTGCAGTATTACCCTATTCTACCACCTGACTATTTTTTTCCTAAGCGGTTTTTCTCTTACCTTCTATTCGAAAATGAAGGCCTATTGAACTCTGCCTCCATTTTCATGGTAGGGAGTTTTTTTCACTGCCTATTTTTCTAGTTCACCATTAATTTTAAAACATTGCTAACTGTTGACATAGCAGGACAATTTATGAATTTGTACATTTTTATCTGCACACATTGTCATAACTTTATTTCGTTACTAATGTTTGCTTAGACAGTACCTTCCCGGTGCTAACCAAATATAAATTCTAAATAAATTCTAAATATGATTGACAGTGGTACACACAGTTCGTTAACAAGTTCTCTGAGTGTTAATGCAGGAATTCTATCCGACTCAGGCGACTTGGCAGGCTTTATACGAAGTAATTTAGTTCTAACTATGGTCGGTGAAAAGTCTATGTCTAGGCCCTCTGTTGTTGATGAGGAGGAGGTGAATGAGGAAGGAAAAATGAGGTGTACACATTGGTTGACAAACTGTTGGAATAGCAGCAAAATTATTAGGCTCTCGGGTGAAGACGGTCTGAAAAGAATTTTTGAAAGAAGGGATGCTTTTAACCTGATCGTTGGTCTCCAGTCTTCCGTCTGTAGACCTACGGGCAGGAATCAATTCCTGAATTCTCGTTGTACTCCGTATGTAGCCATATAGTATTTTGGGGTGTTCCAACGATTGTTGCAGTATGTTTAGTTTGAAATTCCTCCGCAGCTTAGAAGTCTCACATTTACAAACATTGCGTTGCTGCTTATATTCCCGTGAGTGAGCATCGGAACCGGTTTGTCTGTAACGCTTCCAGAAGCGATTTCTTATTTTGAAAGTGGCCCTCAAGTTTTTTTCACTGCCAGCCTGATTGCCACTGCATATTTCATCTGATAATGCCTGTAAACTGGCGTTAAATGCAACTATTGTTATCATTATTAAAAGAAGGCTCAATGGCATATTATTTGACAAAATCCGACTCACACAACATGATTTCTTAATTACAGCCTTTTCATATCTTTCGAGTATAACTGTGAAAACGCATTGGAATATATGTTATGCTTTGACCCTGAGCTTTTTTAATGTACATGATTGAATATTGATTGTAAATATGCGATGATAAATTTGCATTAACAGCATCATCAAGAACAATGCCTGTAACCATTCCCAATATAAAATGTACATTAATTCAGTATAATAGAGTATATAAAAGGAAGAAAGGCAGAGCCTGTGAAAACCATTTTTACAGATAGACGCTAGCATTAATGCAAATTTTACATGGCGATAGTAGTTTTAGTATATGGGTCGTTGCTGTACATCAAGTACAAATTCACCAAGTCTTCTTTTAAATATTTCAACGCTTTCGGCATGAACATCCGAAGTTGGCAGTTTGTTCCATTCGTCAATCACTCGTAGGGAAAAGAAGTTGGCCCTTGCTTCAAGTTTAGCGTATTCTCCTTTAGCAATACGTAACCGAACCGGAAGCAATAACA